>OZ014506.1:58820912-58945037 GCA_963966075.1 Aphodius sticticus
AAATAATAAATAAATAATAAATAAATAAATAAATAAATAAATAAATAATAAATAAATAATAAATAAATAATAAATAAATAATAAATAAATAATAAATAAATAATAAATAAATAATAAATAAATAATAAATAAATAATAAATAAATAATAAAATAAATAATAAATAAATAATAAATAAATAAATAATAAATAAATAATAAATAAATAATAAATAAAAATAAATAAATAAATAATAAATAAATAATAAATAAATAATAAATAAATAATAAATAAATAATAAATAAATAATAATAAATAATAAATAAATAATAAATAAATAATAAATAAATAATAAATAAATAATAAATAAATAATAAATAAATAATAAATAAATAATAAATAAATAATAAATAAATAATAAATAATAAATAAATAATAAATAAATAATAAATAAATAATAAATAAATAATAAATAAATAATAAATAAATAATAAATAAATAATAAATAAATAATAAATAAATAATAAATAAATAATAAATAAATAATAAATAAATAATAAATAAATAATAAATAAATAATAAATAAATAATAAATAAATAATAAATAAATAATAAATAAATAATAAATAAATAATAAATAAATAATAAATAAATAATAAATAAATAATAAATAAATAATAAATAAATAATAAATAAATAATAAATAAATAATAAATAAATAATAATAAATAAATAATAAATAAATAATAAATAAATAATAAATAAATAATAAATAAATAATAAATAAATAATAAATAAATAATAAATAAATAATAAATAAATAATAAATAAATAATAAATAAATAATAAATAAATAATAAATAAAATAATAAATAATAAATAAATAATAAATAAATAATAAATAAATAATAAATAAATAATAAATAAATAATAAATAAATAATAAATAAATAATAAATAAATAATAAATAAATAATAAATAAATAATAAATAAATAATAAATAAATAATAAATAAATAATAAATAAATAATAAATAAATAATAAATAAATAATAAATAATAAATAAATAATAAATAAATAATAAATAAATAATAAATAAATAATAAATAAATAATAAATAAATAATAAATAAATAATAAATAAATAATAAATAAATAATAAATAAATAATAAATAAATAATAAATAAATAATAAATAAATAATAAATAAATAATAAATAAATAATAAATAAATAATAAATAAATAATAAATAAATAATAAATAAATAATAAATAAATAATAAATAAATAATAAATAAATAAATAATAAATAAATAATAAATAAATAATAAATAAATAATAAATAAATAATAAATAAATAATAAATAAATAATAAATAAATAATAAATAAATAATAAATAAATAATAAATAAATAATAAATAAATAAATAAATAATAAATAATAAATAAATAATAAATAATAATAAATAAATAATAAATAAATAATAAATAAATAATAAATAAATAATAAATAAATAATAAATAAATAATAAATAAATAATAAATAAATAATAAATAAATAATAAATAAATAATAAATAAATAATAAATAAATAATAAATAAATAATAAATAAATAATAAATAAATAATAAATAAATAATAAATAAATAATAAATAAATAATAAATAAATAATAAATAAATAATAAATAAATAATAAATAAATAATAAATAAATAATAAATAAATAATAAATAAATAATAAATAAATAATAAATAAATAATAAATAAATAATAAATAAATAATAAATAAATAATAAATAAATAATAAATAAATAATAAATAAATAATAAATAAATAATAAATAAATAATAAATAAATAATAATAAATAATAAATAAATAATAAATAAATAATAAATAAATAAAATAAATAAATAATAAATAAATAATAAATAAATAATAAATAAATAATAAATAAATAATAAATAAATAATAAATAAATAATAAATAAATAATAAATAAATAATAAATAAATAATAAATAAATAATAAATAAATAATAAATAAATAATAAATAAATAATAAATAAATAATAAATAAATAATAAATAAATAATAAATAAATAATAAATAAATAATAAATAAATAATAAATAAATAATAAATAAATAATAAATAAATAATAAATAAATAATAAATAAATAATAAATAAATAATAAATAAATAATAAATAAATAATAAATAAATAATAAATAAATAATAAATAAATAATAAATAAATAATAAATAAATAATAAATAAATAATAAATAAATAATAAATAAATAATAAATAAATAATAAATAAATAATAAATAAATAATAAATAAATAATAAATAATAAATAAATAATAAATAAATAATAAATAATAAATAAATAATAAATAAATAAATAATAAATAAATAATAAATAAATAATAAATAAATAATAAATAAATAATAAATAAATAATAAATAAATAATAAATAAATAATAAATAAATAATAAATAAATAATAAATAAATAATAAATAAATAATAAATAAATAATAAATAAATAATAAATAATAAATAATAAATAAATAATAAATAAATAATAAATAAATAATAAATAAATAATAAATAAATAATAAATAAATAATAAATAATAAATAAATAATAAATAAATAATAAATAAATAATAAATAAATAATAAATAAATAATAAATAAATAATAAATAAATAATAAATAAATAATAAATAAATAATAAATAAATAATAAATAAATAATAAATAAATAATAAATAAATAATAAATAAATAATAAATAAATAATAAATAATAATAAATAAATAATAAATAAATAATAAATAAATAATAAATAAATAATAAATAAATAATAAATAAATAATAAATAAATAATAAATAAATAATAAATAAATAATAAATAAATAATAAATAAATAATAAATAAATAATAAATAAATAATAAATAAATAATAAATAAATAATAAATAAATAATAAATAAATAATAAATAAATAATAAATAAATAATAAATAAATAATAAATAAATAATAAATAAATAATAAATAAATAATAAATAAATAATAAATAAATAATAAATAAATAATAAATAAATAATAAATAAATAATAAATAAATAATAAATAAATAATAAATAAATAATAAATAAATAATAAATAAATAATAAATAAATAATAAATAAATAATAAATAAATAATAAATAAATAATAAATAAATAATAAATAAATAATAAATAAATAATAAATAAATAATAAATAAATAATAAATAAATAATAAATAAATAATAAATAAATAATAAATAAATAATAAATAAATAATAAATAAATAATAAATAAATAATAAATAAATAATAAATAAATAATAAATAAATAATAAATAAATAATAAATAAATAATAAATAAATAATAAATAAATAATAAATAAATAATAAATAAATAATAAATAAATAATAAATAAATAATAAATAAATAATAAATAAATAATAAATAAATAATAAATAAATAATAAATAAATAATAAATAAATAATAAATAAATAATAAATAAATAATAAATAAATAATAAATAAATAATAAATAAATAATAAATAAATAATAAATAAATAATAAATAAATAATAAATAAATAATAAATAAATAATAAATAAATAAATAATAAATAAATAATAAATAAATAATAAATAAATAATAAATAAATAATAAATAAATAATAAATAAATAATAAATAAATAATAAATAAATAATAAATAAATAATAAATAAATAATAAATAAATAATAAATAAATAATAAATAAATAATAAATAAATAATAAATAAATAATAAATAAATAATAAATAAATAATAAATAAATAATAAATAAATAATAAATAAATACTAAATAAATAATAAATAAATAATAAATAAATAATAAATAAATAATAAATAAATAATAAATAAATAATAAATAAATAATAAATAAATAATAAATAAATAATAAATAAATAATAAATAAATAATAAATAAATAATAAATAAGTAATAAATAAATAATAAATAAATAATAAATAAATAATAAATAAATAATAAATAAATAATAAATAAATAATAAATAAATAATAAATAAATAATAAATAAATAATAAATAAATAATAAATAAATAATAAATAAATAATAAATAAATAATAAATAAATAATAAATAAATAATAAATAAATAATAAATAAATAATAAATAAATAATAAATAAATAATAAATAAATAATAAATAAATAATAAATAAATAATAAATAAATAATAAATAAATAATAAATAAATAATAAATAAATAATAAATAAATAATAAATAAATAATAAATAAATAATAAATAAATAATAAATAAATAATAAATAAATAATAAATAAATAATAAATAAATAATAAATAAATAATAAATAAATAATAAATAAATAATAAATAAATAATAAATAAATAATAAATAAATAATAAATAAATAATAAATAAATAATAAATAAATAATAAATAAATAATAAATAAATAATAAATAAATAATAAATAAATAATAAATAAATAATAAATAAATAATAAATAAATAATAAATAAATAATAAATAAATAATAAATAAATAATAAATAAATAATAAATAAATAATAAATAAATAATAATAATAATAATAATCTTTATTGGTTGCTCAGCAACAAGTCAAAACAGAATCAAAATACCTCATTCAGAGAGTTACAATAATAAGGATAATATCGCAAATATACAATGATAATACAATAACATGAAGTATGTGTAAAGTAAGTGCTTAAACAAGAGATATCACTTTAGAGATTCCTTGAATTCATTCATGCTGTAAATATGTGTGTCGGCTAAGTGACGTATTATAGTTCTTTTGAAAAGGGGTACTGGTAGGTGTTTCCATGATGTTGGTATCATATTGAATAGACGAATACCATCGTACTGAGCATCTGTTGTGCAAAGCCTACCAAAAGGTAGTTGTAATTGATTTTGTCCTCGGGTGTTGTGGTTATGAATCTGGTTTCTCAATATTTTTGTTTGCAGGTTCGTTCTTGTGTCCAGTAGATGCAGCTTTATGTATTCGCCGTAGATGGTTACTATCCCATGTTTCTTAAAGAGTGGCCTTGCCGAGTCTGTGCTAGCCACTCCCTCTAGGGCACGAACTGCCCTCTTCTGCATCAGAAAGATTTTTGTTACATGTGTCGACGAACCCCAGGCCATCAACCCGTAGGTCATCCGTGAATGGAACAAGGCATAGTATGTGGCTTTGGCTGCCTCTTTATTTATTGTTAGCGCTATGCGCCTTATGGCGTACACTGCCGAGGACAGCTTAGCTGATAGATCTACTACATGTGGCAACCAGGTTAAACGCGAGTCTACTCTTACTCCTAGAAATTTTACACTGGTTGGAACTATCTGGTCCCTTCTGCTGCTGGTGATATGCAACTCTGCTGTTTTTCCAAGATTCAGGAGCAGACGGTTTGTGGAGAACCACTCTGCCGCAGCCCCTCTGGCTTTCTCGATCGAACGGGCTCGTTCTCCATCATCTTGACCACGAATCAGGAGGGTCGTGTCATCTGCATAGAGGATTGACTCTGTTTCTGTACATCTTGGAAAATCGTTGGTGTATATAATGAAAAATAGAGGTCCAAGCAAGCTTCCCTGAGCAACTCCCAATGTGACCTCTCTCATGGTGCTTTTCCCTTTTGTGGTAGTGACATACTGTTGTCTATTTTGTAGGTACGATGTTAATAGGTCAAGGGAAGTTCCATGAAACCCATAGTACCGCATTTTATCTAGGAAGGATTGGTGGCACATGCAGTCGAACGCTCTGGTTAAGTCCAGAAAGAGAGCATCACACCTGTCACCATTCTCTAAAGCCTCTGAGATCCATTCCAGAAGTCTATTAATTGCCTGTTGCGTTCCTCTGCCCGGCCTGAAGCCATATTGTTCTTCACAAAAATACCCCTGTTTATTGAAGAAATCAATTATTCTATTTGCCATTATTGATTCAAATATTTTTGATATCGCAGGTAGAACTGATATCGGGCGGTAGCTCGAAGGATCCCCCTCTGGGCCCTTCTTAAAAACTGGAGTAATCTTGGCAATCTTCAACTTAATGGGAAAAACACCCACCATCATGCATGCATTAAAGATATCCGCCAGTACATCCGCGATTGCGGAGCCAACAGATTTTACAGTTTCTGTATCCATATCGAAGTAATCTTTTGTTTGTTTCTTCTTTAAATTACGTATTATGTCCAAGATTTCTATGCAATCGGTAGGATGAAAGAAGAAGCTCCTGCCATTTGTTGGGACATTTATGGACTTTGATTTTTGTTGGTAGCATGGAGGGATATTAAGCTGCAATAACTGCGCCGTCGTGGTGAAGAAGGTATTTAATTCCTCACTTGATGGACCCAGATCGAGGGACGGGGTGGTCTTTTTTCTTCCGGTAATCTTGGCAATTTTCCTCCAGATAACTTGAGGTTTGTTCGCTGCCTCACTAATTTCAGCACAGTTCATTTGCTTGTATACTTCACTGCAGGCAGTGAGGTAGAACCTTTTGTATGATTTGAATATTTCATTCAGCTCTGTGTCGGTGGGATACGCAGAGGCAGTTTCTCTAATGAGGTCCAATGTTTCCTTTATCGCGGCGAGCTCAGGAGAGAACGGTTTGACTCTCGGGACCATTTGTTTTCTCATCATTATAGGTATGCAGTTGTTATAATGGAATAGAAATATTTCCATAAATGTGTCAAACATGCCAGCAGGCGTTGGCTGCAAATAGACATCCGACCATTTCTCCTTCTTGAGAGCTCTGAGGAAATTTGTTTTGTTGCTGTTAGTAAAGGATCTAGTTGTGACCGGCATCCTTGGAGTTTGTGTGGGGAAAGTTGTTTGTATTTCTATCAGTTGCGGTTCATGGTCTGATATATTCCCTGCAGTACTTATAATTTTAAACTGTTGCACATTTGTGAAGACATTATCTATGGTCGAGTTCTGTCTTGTTGGTTGAAATATTGTCTGCTTCAAAGCAAATGTTGTCATCAAGTTCAGAAGATCGAGCGCCCTACCAGTGGGCTCGGCAAAGTTGACGTTGAAATCACCGCATACCACAATCCTCACATCCGCAGGAAAATCCTCCATGATACCACGAAGCACTCTCTCCATTGCGTCCAGGAAACGTTGCAAGTCACCAAGTCCGCTTCTATAGATGCTAATTATAATCATATCCCATGCAGGTACATGGGCGGCTGCCACTTCAAAATGCATCTCGACGGACTGATCGCGGATTCGGTCGAGTTGACGCAGATTCAAGTCATTCTTACAAAGAATTCCTACCCCACCATGTATATGGTTTGTTCTTATAAATTTACTAACCCATTTGTAGTTGTCCAGGTTATAAACGGCTTCATTTTCTACAGATAGCCAGTGCTCCGATACACATATGATGTCAGCCAATTGGTTAATGCACAGTTCTTCTAGAGCTTTGGTTTTGTTTGTAATACATTGTATGTTGATATGTAGGATTCTTACTGCTCTTGGATTTTTTTCGGTGGTTGTATGATTGTTGCATTGTGGAGTCATTGTTACTATCTTTACGGTATCTTGTTGTCTTCTAATCCCTTGCCAAAAAAAGATCCTCCGGTTGTTGGATGAAAGTTGAATCTTCTGACCGCTACTCCTTTTGGCCAAAAGTCCGGATCGCTCAATCTATCTTTAAGTTGGATATCAACTGCAAGTTTAAAACATGGGTACGAGCTCTTTGTGTCAACTTTAGTGCAGATTATTTCTGATTTCGGTGGTAGCTCATCTTTTAAGTAATCTGAGATCATCTCACATGTTGTACCAATATTCGTACGCCCAATAAAGAGCCACAACTTTTTTGGTGCCCCTAAAAATGGTGTTTTTGTCTCTCGTTGCCCTGTTATAGCTTCCTTCTCTGTTCGTTTAATTTTTCTGCCGATTGTATGTAACTTTTGTAAAACCCTCTGTATTGTCCACATGGTTTTGGTTTATATTGTTGGTAGCGGTTGCATAAGTTTTGGCATGTTGTGATGCTGCTTCGGTTTCCGGAAGAGTAACTGAATTTGGTGGGTTGGCAAGATTTATACATTCAGTCATGATTTTAACTTGTTTTGATTGATTCTCTTTGTGGGCGTTTTGCTTGTGCACTTGAGATTCCTCTTTATTTTATGCCTGTTTTGTTTCTATTGTATTTTTTTTGTTTTGTGGAATTTGTGGGTGTTCTTTTACTAATGCTTTAGCACATTCTTTTTCAATTCGAATTTCTCTTAGTAACTGTATATGGTCATTAAGTACCTTTATATTTTCCCTCAGCTCACTGATTAACATTTCTTTGTTGTCTATGATGCTTCGCAGAAATGTGTTTTCCACTCTGAGGACTTCTTCAGATATTGACATGTTTTCATTTTTCATTTTGTGGTTATCTTCCTCATTCTGCTCGTTGTTTTGGCAGTCCACACACTCGACAGTCACAAATTTGATATTTTTTACTCGTGTAGCACAGGAATTATGGTATCTGGTACCGCATTTTAAACATTTAGGGCCACTAGCAGCCGTACTTTTGCAATATTTACAAACATTTGGCTCATGTGAATGCTCACTTGGCGCCATATTGTCTGTATGTTATAAATAAATAATAAATAAATAATAAATAAATAATAAATAAATAATAAATAAATAATAAATAAATAATAAATAAATAATAAATAAATAATAAATAAATAATAAATAAATAATAAATAAATAATAAATAAATAATAAATAAATAATAAATAAATAATAAATAAATAATAAATAAATAATAAATAAATAATAAATAAATAATAAATAAATAATAAATAAATAATAAATAAATAATAAATAAATAATAAATAAATAATAAATAAATAATAAATAAATAATAAATAAATAATAAATAAATAATAAATAAATAATAAATAAATAATAAATAAATAATAAATAAATAATAAATAAATAATAAATAAATAAATAATAAATAAATAATAAATAAATAATAAATAAATAATCAATAAATAATAAATAAATAATAAATAAATAATAAATAAATAATAAATAAATAATAAATAAATAATAAATAAATATTAAATAATACGAAATACGCGAAATATTAGCCACAAACTGTAATTTTATTCAAGCGCGTTTTCATGCTGGAACAAATTATTTATTATTGTCACATTTACTGTTTTACAAATAATAATAATTACATATTGATAAAAAAAAGTCCATGACTAAACTTTAATACTGTATATTCATTTAGCCATAAGTCATTAAAACTTTGAACTGCAATATATCGAAGAAAGCCCAAATCACGAAGGTAGATCGAAGTTATGAATTTGATTATTTTAATGCTAAATCTACTTGTTAATCTTTTGTCTCAGGTTATAAATCATTATGCCGATACTAAAAAAGTCGATTTTGTGAAGGCTGTGAATGTAAAAAAATTGAAAAAACATTCGACTGCAGATAATTTTCGTAGACCGACTCCGGCAAAATTGAATATCTTACGGTGTGTGGAAAAGAACAAAAAAGGAAATGTCATTCTGGGAAATACTTTGCACACATATTCATAACTTTTCATCCAGTCATTTTTAATCGCATATCCGCGTGTAAAAATGTTCAAAGTTTATGAACCTGCTTAGGCCACAACATTATTATTATTTGTCCCTCACATCTCCGAGGTTAAAAATGTTTAAAGTTCATGAATTTTTTAGACCACTAATATGACTTGTTGTACTTCTTTGACTTGGTGTACATTTGGTCACAATCGAATGAAAAAAATGACCTTTTCGATTTGTTTTTTTTCTGAAACTGTACTCGCGTGACAGAAGTACCAGTATTCATATTTTTTAGGCCATTTTTTAGGCAATGATGTAGTTCGTAAAGGTTTGGCGAATATATAGATTTCTAAAAATCCGTCAAATTAAGCTAATATATACCTTCTTTTCAATTTTGTGCGTAGTAATTTAAATTTGATACATCTGCAATAACTACTTTAGACTCAACACGTTGCGGGCTTTCCAAAACCGTATCAGTTATGAAAATCGGTTGAAAAAAAAGGATAACTTTCCCGGTGTATTTCTTACGCCGTGCCGCGGCGAGCCAAGCGTACAACCGCAGATCGCACACCCTCAGACTCAGAGTGTGAAATATGAAATAACGAGGAATAGGTCAAATAGGTATCGAAATAATACCTACCACTGGCGCGATGCACAGCCTCGGTACAAAGCAGCCAGCAGCGAGCACGTGACAAATACGTCATCCGAAGTGGCGCGCTTGCCGCTGCCGTTCAACGACGTTGAAATAAGTAGGTATAATAAAACAGAAAAATATGCATGTAGGGGAGATGTAGGGTGGGTGGCGCCATCACGCGGCCTATGCTAAAAGTCGCCCGGTTTCCGCACCCTTAAAACAATGTGTTTTTGTCAATGGTTGAGAATCCTCATAAACCAACTAGAGTAGTTGCAGTAGAAAATGTAATATTTTTTTATAATTTTTTTCTGTTAATTTTTAGACCTAAGTAATAAAGGTTTTTGTTACTTTCTAGATGTTATGGAATAATGAAGACCAACAGAAAATGTCAAAATATACAGGGTGTTCTATTTCAAATTCAAAAGTTTGAGGTTATATCTCAGAAACTGTAAACGTTGCTCCAACGATAATAACGCCAGTGACTTCACATAAATTCAAAATACTTAATTCCAAAATTTCGTTAAATTCGGTCGAGCCGTTCCAGAGATTTTGTCACATTTATTTCATAACCTTGAATGGTCTTTTTGTCGAAAATTTTCTTATGTAAGGCCATAAAAATATTATGCTACCATTAAGGCAACTAAATGATCTGTCAATTTCATTAAAAAAAATATAGGGTTGTCATTTGAAAAAAATTTCGATGACGTCATCTGTTAAAAACAATTGAAGGTAAAGAAATTAATTTGATATGAGAAGGTGTATTTTGATAATTATAAATCGACGTGTTCGAGGATTTTAAAAAATACCAAACCGTTCTTGGGATTTTGTCGTGTTTCCATACTTTACGCGCTCACTGTATATCGATTGTATTTTCTACGTAGATTCGCTGATTCGTTGCCTGGAGTGGAATCGTAGATGTGTAGTCTAGGTTTGTTGTTTTCGCAGTTCCATTTATAGGTTAGAAACAACGTTGGGTCACCGAACATCCGCTAGATGGTACTACAGTAAATTTAAAGTGTTTTGGTTTTGTTAAATTCGGAACCGTTCTGGAATTACTGTTTTCTGCGCATAAGTTCTGCGCAGTTCAATTACTGATCCAGAATTCCGAGCCAAAACAAACCTGTTGATAAATTACACACTTTTTGTCTTAATCGCATGTTGTAACGAGACAATTGGCAGATTCGAGCAATTTTCTTGCTTATGGTAGTTCTTGCTAATGCTAAAACTGCCCGTGCTTGAGGAGACAAAGATAAGTCTGAAGTATGTACGTCACCCATATATCAAGGATTGTAGCTACAATAAAATAACGTTAAAATATACCTAAAACAAAGTTACATATTACATAAATTTTCTCCTTTTTCTTGGCAGTGCTGAAGGATGTTCCGTTGGTGTTGCGCTGTGTGTCACTTTCAAAGCTCGTAGCCGTGGCAGTGATTGTTGACTCTGTGTGTCCACTAGTGTCTGCTACAACTGCATCGCTCATACTATCTGTGTCCGTATTTTCATTTGGTAGATCACTCATAACAAAAATACTTGGCACCGCACTACGGGAGAGTTATGGTCTTCCGTCTTTTCCCAGTTTATAATCGCTATTAGAAAAGTGTCTTGAACACAACACAGTTGTTTTAAAACCCCGACTTTTTATAGGTATAGCTTCAATCCGAGCTTGTTTTGAGTCTTGAACTGTTGGAAATCTACGAGAAGGTATATGTTATAATTTAATATTACTGTATTGCGGTAATAAAGGTCATACCTGTGACACGTTATATTTTTGGATGCTGCCTTTTTACAAAAGCAGCAGTTTCGCCCCATTGTTACCTCTTAACCATCCAAGGTACCATCTACATGCAGTCATGCATCTACATAGGTAAACAAACTCATAACCTCGATGTAAACATATGTTCAAAATAATGGCGGTATCTAGCATCGGTGCGCATGCGCGAACAATGTGCACGAGAATCTACACGAAATTCGACCTTATTGACAAGGTATGTTGGGCCACAACAAGCCAATGCATTGGGATAGGCCGTACTCCGTCTAGTTATAGATGGTCTAAGATTCCAACAGCACCAAATACTGACAGTCTACGCTGCATATCTTCTCCGCTGTCTATGCAACGTACACAACCAGTACACAACACCATTGTTTATATAGTATACTAGTTGGCAGGCTTGCCAATATTGTACCAGTGTAATTCCCGACAGGAAACATCAAAATCCCCACTTTTACCCGTTTTCCAGGCCCCAATTCCCCAACATTTTCCCGGCAACTCTTAAACGATGAACTAAAAAAAGGGTGATAATTTATTTCCTTTATTTCCACGGTGCAGCCTGCACCTGTTTCGGTAGTTAATTTACTTGTTGTATCAGTTTTGGTCAAATTCAAGTGAGTGAATGTGCGTTCCACGCTGGCATTTGAAAATGGTAGTACAAGTAAAACGTTTATCACTTCTTTCAAAATTTCGAACCTACAGTACAAGTAAAAAGTTTATCACTTCTTTCAAAGTTTCGAACCTACAAATTCCTGCAGCGTTTTCTAATTTAATTACTTTTTCCAATAGGCCTCTACTGACATTGGTTCTAGGTCAGTTTTGAACAATCAAATAGAGCATGATCCCTCCATAGTAGCTACAGAAATACAGAATTACCTTTAGGTACTTTAACTAACCATTTTTCCATTCTCTCTCTCTCTAACACATCTATCTAACCAAAACCTCTGAAAACACATGGTAATGATAAAACCATGAATTTCAAAAACAAAATGAAATATAAACTTATCTTACGTGGTTTGATAAGAGGTATGTTCGATTGCTGGCCGCGATCTTTTACAACTGAGCGCGTTCTGTTCTTTTTGATCGCAAATTTGAAATACTTGCTTCCTATTGGTGGAATCAGTTTGGCTCAGACGTCAAACGAGCAATCGAACTGCACTTTAGCCAACTGAGCGCTAATCAGATTGAACAGAACTAAGCGCGGCCAGCAATCGAACACTACTATTAAAAGAACGATCACGTCTCAGGCCACAGCGCCATCTAGACATGTAGTCTGGAATGTGAACTAATTACAGGAGTGTTATCTCACAAAAAACTAACAGCACTAAATGTAGCAAATAATTTCACCGTTTTATAAAAATTATTGATTTTAGTTCAAATTTTCAAAATAGCCAGAATACCCAGTTTTACCCGGAATTATATTTTACCCGCCAGCACACCGCAAATACCCGATTTTCGGGTAATTACCCGCACATTGGCAAGCCTGCTAGTTGGTCAACGTACCCCCACCACAGTGCTGAAACCCTCTCTGCAGAGTATCGCCGCCTATTATCCAAAAGTAGAATTAAATTTGTCCATCTGTACAACGGACCTTTTTATAATAAGTTCATTGAATGCGTATCGATCGGTGTATAATCCCTACCATGATACACACCGATGATTATGATCGCTCGCATGTTTACATGCTCGGGATTTATATCCTTAAATTATGTGCTCGTCAAATAATATACTATTAATCTACTTTAATCATTTTAATACTGATCCAGCTAATATAACCGTAAATAATACCGGGGGGAAGTTAGCCATAAAAGTTATCCATAAAACTTTTTTTTAACCGCTTTCAATAAACGATACATTTTTGGAAAGCTCACAACGTGCTGAGTCTACAATAGTTATGGCAACAGGATCAAATCATAATTACTACCTCAAAAATTGAAAAGAAAGTATTTTTTTTCATAAATTTTCACATTTGTCAAACATCATAACTCAGCAAATAGTTGACGAATTATATCAGTAGTTGCAGCAATCGAAAGCCCAGACGTCCCTTTAACTCCCATAGTTATGGCAACTTAAGATTATACTAATTAGTGATGTAAAAAATTAACGAACTTTTAACGTTTTTACAATCGGATGAGCGTCTAAGCAGAACAGGGCTTCATAGAAAATGCTGCGTAAGTCATTTCTTTTCATCCGATCGTGACAATATGTACATCAAACGGTAGAGGAAGGCTGCCCCTACCTACGGTTGTTATGGCAACTCAAAATTACGTTAATTAGTGATGTAAAAAGATTAACAATGTTTGATCATTTTTACCTTCGGATATACGCCAAACCAGAAACGATCATACATGGTATACCGATCACAAACTATTTTATTTGTATTCCTGGCACATGTAGATATTTACGCCAAATTAGATCGAAGCTCGTCATACATTTTGTAAAATGCGAATATGCAATTCACGAACAAGTCAATTTTAACAACTGATTTAATGATTTCAGTGAATTTTAATAGTATCTGTTATTTATGTTAATTAAATTTCAAATGTTATTGTACACTGGCGCTCTTGTTTTGGCGCCGTAGTGGCCCTTAGTCGAACGGCGCACCAGTGATGCCGGCACCAAATGCCGACAAAGACACAAAGGGAGTGCCGACATTAGCGCTTTCGTTTACTAACATCAAAGGGTGCCGCTAGATCGTTTTTGTCAAGTTCTTGCGGGTAGTTATTGAGTGCAGTCGGAACTTTTTATGTTGTTCTTGGCACCGCGGAGAAGTTAGCCATAAAAGATAACCATAACTTTTTTTTCGAATTTTGTACACCCCTATCAAATGATAGGGGTGTTCAAGTACTATACGCCAGAATTTTGCTCCAATCCAATTCTTTAAGCGGTATTGTCGGAAATTTGATTTATTTCGTTACGCGTCACCTTATAAGAGCTCTTGTCATCTCAATAAAGAACTGGCCATAACTTTTTGCAACAACCCCATAGAGAAACAAGTGATATAAATTCGGAAAGCGCATAAAATTTTGCATCCAATAATGGTATTGGGAAGGTGCTACCCCTAATATCACCTACCCCAATACACCTATAATACAAGAAATTGCGCGCCGGTCGACTAAGAAGTGGTATTAATGAACATAACTCACGGTAAAATTATTGCATAACTATTGTCAAATTATAAGCCGCTAAATGCATTATTTACCCATGAACGCACAGAGTTTTGCAGGTCGTTGAAAACCCCTAGATGACGATAAGGTCCGTACGAAATCAACAGGACCGGCATTTTTTACATCACTAATTAATCTAATTTCAAGTTGCCATAAGGTCCATAGATAGTTGTGGACTTCCTCTATCGTTTGATGTACAGATTGTCACGATCGAGTGAAAAGAAATGACTTATGCAACTTGTTTAAAAAACATTCACCGTAAAATCGTTCACACTTTGTTAATTTTTAGAAATCACCAATTAACGTAATTTCGAGTTGCCATAACAACTATAGGTAGGGGCAGCCTTCTTCTACCGTTTGGTGTACATATTGTCACCATCGGATGAAAAGAAATGAGTTATGCACAGTTTTTTATGGAACTCTGTTCCGTGGAGGAGTTTATCCGAAGGTAAAAACGTTCAGTGTGTTATTTTTTTTACATCACTAATTAACGTAATTTCGAGTTGCCATAACTCACATAGGTAGGGGTAACTTTCCTCTATCGTTTGATGTACATATTGTCCCCATCGGGTGAAAAGAAATGAGTTATGCGCAATTTTTTATGAAGCGCTGTTCTGCTTTGGCGTATATCCTAAGGGAAAAATGATCAAAGATTGTTAATTTTTTTACATCACTAATTAACGTAATTTCGAGTTGCCATAACTCACATAGGTAGGGGTAACTTTCCTCTATCGTTTGATGTACATATTGTCCCCATCGGGTGAAAAGAAATGAGTTATGCGCCATTTTTTATGAAGCGCTGTTCTGCTTTGGCGTATATCCTAAGGGAAAAATGATCAAAGATTGTTAATTTTTTTACATCACTAATTAACGTAATTTCGAGTTGCCATAACTCACATAGGTAGGGGTAACTTTCCTCTATCGTTTGATGTACATATTGTCCCCATCGGGTGAAAAGAAATGAGTTATGCGCCATTTTTTATGAAGCGCTGTTCTGCTTTGGCGTATATCCTAAGGGAAAAATGATTAAAGATTGTTAATTTTTTTTACATCACTAATTAACGTAATTTCGAGTTGCCATAACTCACATAGGTAGGGGTATCTTTCCTCTATCGTTTGATGTACATATTGTCCCCATCGGGTGAAAAGAAATGAGTTATGCGCCTCTTTTTATGAAGCGCTGTTCTGCTTTGGCGTATATCCGAAGGTAAAAATGATCAAAGATTGTTAATTTTTTTACATCACTAATTAACGTAATTTCGAGTTGCCATAACTCACATAGGTAGGGGTAACTTTCCTCGATCGTTTGATGTACATATTGTTCCCATCGGGTGAAAAGAAATGAGTTATGCGCCGTTTTTTATGAAGCGCTGTTCTGCTTTGGCGTATATCCTAAGGGAAAAATGATCAAAGATTGTTAATTTTTTTACATCACTAATTAACGTAATTTCGAGTTGCCATAACTCACATAGGTAGGGGTAACTTTCCTCTATCGTTTGATATACATATTGTCCCCATCGGGTGAAAAGAAATGAGTTATGCGCCGTTTTTTAGGAAGCGCTGTTCTGCTTTGGCGTATATCCGAAGGTAAAAATGATCAAAGATTGTTATTTTTCTTAAATCACCAATTAACATAATTTCGAGTTGCCATAGCAACCGTAGGTAGGGGCAGCCCTCCTCTACCGTTTGATGTACATATTGTCACGATCGGGTGAAAAGAAATGACTTATGCAGCATTTTTTATGAAGCCCTGTTCTGCTTAGGCGATCATCCGATTGTAAAAACGTTACAAGTTCGTTAATTTTTTTACATCACTAATTAGTATAATCTTAAGTTGCCATAACTATGGGAGTTAAAGCGACGTCTGGGCTTTCGATTGCTGCAACAACTGATATAATTCGTCAACTATTTGCGGAGTTATGAGGTTTCACAAATGTGCAAATTTATGAAAAAAATTACTTTCTTTTCAATTTTTGAGGTAGTAATTATGATTTGATCCTGTTGCCATAACTACTGTAGACTCAGCACGTTGTGAGCTTTCCAAAAATGTATCGTTTATTAAAATCGGTTGAAAAAAAATTTTATGGATAACTTTTATGGCTAACTTCCCCCCGGTGTAAATAATGCAAATAAAACCCAGCTATTGTTGCCAGTTGCGAGACGCAAAGTGGACGCTAATCAGAATATTCTATCGCTATATCGTCATACCAAAAAAATCGTTATCTTCGAAATTGCAAGGTGCACCCTACACTTTGTATGCGAATATAAACAATACGGATGATATTCTAACATAAAACAACGATTGTCAATTTCTACGGCTTCCATTTTTTCCGGAATGGACTCATCTTTAAAATTTTTCTACACGCTATAGTTTTCTATAGCTGCAGTTTAAAATCTAAAAAGACAAAAAGGGAAAATTTTCGGAAAAACCGGATGCAGTAAAATTGTCAATCGACGTGTTTTGTTTTTGGAATATCAGCCCGATTGAAATCATCGTAAAAAGTACCTATAGCGTACTGTTTAAAATGTAAAAGATCACGTCATTAACGAAAAAAAAACGGAAACTGTAGAAATCGATAATGATATTTAGATATTTTTATGTAAAGAATATCTATCTATTGAAATTAAGTATAGCGTGCAGTTCAAAATTTGAAAGATAACGTAATTTTTGGAAAAAAGAACGAATTGGGAAACATCCAGTATAACTCAAAAATGTAATTTTTAGCCTAATCCAAATTTCATTCGTCTGTGTTCTAGTACATTTCAAAACCGTTAATCGCCAGTTTGACCTGAAACATGCATTTACATACAAGGTTAAACTAGTTTGGCCTAGCATTAAACTAGTTGCGCCTAACGCGCTTCGGCCAAACTGGTTTGACCTAAGACAAACTGGTTCTGCCTGAAAACAGGTTTTGCCGGTAACATATACACTAAGGCTTCCAATCCCGGACAATATACTGATCCCGGGTTTATGAGATTAAAGATTTTGTAATCCTGGGATCCCGGAATTCATGAAAAAAAACGAAAATTGCCAAATCCAGTCAGTAAGGAACGCCTAAAATATACTTGGTTGGACAATATCTTTTACCCCGAAACTTGATAATTGTTTTCAAATTTTACCTTACGAGTAGAAAACCAAACTTGTTGGTTTGAAAGGTAAAGGGTGTCTAAGTATTGACAACAATAATAAACAGAGATTAAACTCTATTAGATAGCCCTTCATCTTAAATTTGCTCAAAAATTTTACATTTTTTTAAAATGTTTCAAGAATAGTCACGGCAAAACAAATTGTTTGATCGAGTGAAATTTTCAATTTTTCATATTAACCCCAATCAAACATTTTTAAGAATTTTTGTTTCTTCTTTAAGATAAAATTGGATAACTTTAGAATTCATACTTCATGGATGTTTATTATGCACGTAGTGCCTAGACTAACTGTTTGCATTTTAAATAAAACAATTATTGTTTATAAAGAAAAGATAGGTATAATGACTTTAAGACCCAGTTCTAAACGCGTTTTCAAGCAAAGAGATTTATTTATTCTTCAGAATTGATGAAATATTCAGTGCAACTTCTTACAATATTAAATATTCAATTTTTTGTCATAAAAAAAAATAATACTACTTGTGCGTCTTTCGGTTTTGTCAAATATAATTCAAATAACCCTACCCACATTATAAAAATAAATTTTTATCTAAGTGCACTTTTTCACAAAATTTGTTCACAAAAATAAAGCGAAGAAAGCGATAATTGTGCGATGAAGAAATACAAAAATGACCGTATTACCGGTGTCACATCACGAACTCGAGATGCTTTAATAACTGCGACGCAATCTACGGCGTAGACGCAAGACGCATGACGGAGAAACATAATTTAGATTTAACTTTTTCGGCATCACGGGATTTCGATTTATAATCTCTGGATCCCGGAAAAGCTCATTCTTTGTCGGGATCCCGTGATCCCGGGATTGGAAGCCCTAATATACACCACTCGAAAATCTTGCACTCATCCACAGATTATATAGTTATATAATCTAGACTCATCATGCGATAGTTTTCCGACTGTGGTATTAGCAACCCTTGATATTTTGATTTTTGGCAGAGATGCTGACAGATTGTATAATCGGTGAGGATTGTATTTTGTGAATTCATGCTAATAAAAGTTCAGGGTGATCTGTCTTTATTATATGTGCATATTTATCTGCAATAATTTAGTCAAAAAAATCCATCGACAGCATAAACTAATAAAATAAGAATGCGCTATGGGCCATCCAAAATTCCCAGGCAAGAAGAGAAGCAAGTTTCCGAAATACTTTTTGTTCTTTTTGTTTTGAATTTAGGATAAAAATTTAAATCATTTTTATATTATTGTGTATGAATGTTTAGAAATGTTAATGAATGAGAGCACAAAATCGTTTACTAAAATGTTACTTACATGCATGAACAATATGTTCAAAATATTAATCAAAATATTCGCATAATTCTTTTTGTTAAACTATTTAATTTAGAACCGCCAATTGGTCAAAAATGATGTTAGGAAACGTCATAGATAATAAAATAGAATAATAAAGTATGCTTTATAATGTTATATAAATCTGGAAATGGATCTTTCACAGTTTGAAATATACGAAAACTAAAACTTTGATATTTAATTACCATACCGTTGTGTTTTCGTATTAATTCGTTTTTGGTGTTGCTAAGAAATACCTGGTAATATTTTTTTTTATTTTTAAGCAAATCATCTCTATCATTGAATTTTAAAGCAAAGAAATTGTTTTTACCTCCTCTGAAATTTACTTATTTACTATCTCCAAAAATAAAGAGGAACTAAACATATAAAATCCAGTGTTGTGGCGCCAATTCCTATATTTGAAACGAAATAAAAACGTCGACCATTCGCCGCGATTTGGGAATAAGTAACCTAATGCGGCTAATGCCTAGATGAACGTAACTATATACGCGTTACTGCGTTGCCTACTCTCAGTTCACACCCGGGTTTGCATTAGCGGAACGAGAATTTATGTTTAAGTGTCCTGTCCAACAGCTGATCGACAGAGGCAGGGCCGGCGGAAGGGCCGGGCGACTCGGGCGGTCGCCCGGGGCGCCTAGTGCAAGGGGCGCCACACGACAAAAATTTATATATTAAAAATTAAAAATCTAAAAAAATAATAATCGCCATTTTGTGCCTAGCACTAATAATATCGATATCGACTAAAACTTAGTTATCGAATGTATTTTAGTCGATCATTATCTCCAACTCTCGACACCAATAGCTGCGACCAGCACGACATGGTGCCGGCAAGCACCTAAGGCCGGTTACAGTGCACCGCAGACGGTCGGCGCGACCAGTATATCAACGGCGATATATGAGGGCTGACAGCACTGACAGTCGGTGTTGCACTGTAAGCCCTCATATATCGCTGTTATAATAGCGGTCCGCGCCGCCGACCGTCAGCGTTGCACTATAACCGGCCTAAGCGGTTTTGTTCAGCGGACATTGCGATCGAAGCACCGCGTACTAAGGCTATGGTAAGACGGGCGCATAAAACGTTTCGGGCGTATTTGCCGCCAACAGGCGTTGGCAATGATGTCGATGTACGACATATTCAGCCAAATTGACTATGAACAATCATTAAAGACTTTTCCAACACAAATACTCGAAAAGCAATATTTTATTAAATATACCTTATACAAATTTATAATTATAATATGTACTTATATGTATGTATTTGTAATAATATGATGATTTATTTTATAAATTAAGCGTAAATTTTTAAATACTAATTATTAAATTAAACAGCAAACAATGTGTGTGTAGTTGTTTTAACTAATTAGTAATGAAGGGCGCCAAAACATATGCTTGCCCGGTCCAAATATTTCCCTTCCGCCGGCCCTGGACAGAGGCTTGGCTGTTTTTGATAAGTTTAGAAAAATCCACCCGGGTGAAAGTTTAAATGGCCGATTTGGAAACACGGTGACGTCATTTTGCGTTGGTTTGCCAACCTACCGTCAGAGGGAGCTTGCGTAAAATTTTCTAACGTGAAGTTAGCATAATAGTATTCTATGAATAGCACTAGGCATTTGTAACTAGGTAACTAACCATAGCTAACCTCTCATAAATGCGGTCCCGCCATAACCTAACATAACAAGCGTCATAATTTGCAGATTTGCAGTGATTTGCAGAGTTGTGCGGGTCAGTTTCGTTCAAAAGCCATGGTATGAATCAAATTACATATTTAATACTCTTGTATAAACTACTACTTGCTTTTAGGATCATTGTTTACACAAAGGGACAAGTGACGAGATAGCTGATGCGGGTTAAGAGGAAAGGAAGCGGAAGCACTTTAGGTTAAGAATGTAGATATACTAATTCGGCAAGGGACGAAATGACTCCATTTTTCATCAACGTAATTAAATAAATGAAACTTCGTTGCTGATGATTAATATTTATTTATTGATCTTTGGCATATCTAGATTTCGGGTGTCATCCCGTCTTCAGTGCCACGTCAATTCAACTAATCGGAACACATTTACGAACTTAATATCAGGACAGGTGGCTTTTACAATTCAGGGACACTCTTGCAGAATTTTCGTGGTGACAAACTTCGTGTTTGTTCACGAACGCTTGGTGAGGAGGTTCCTTTTTCAATGTTGAGAACAATATACAGATTTGATTGTTACACTGGTTAATAATGACGACAATACGGAAATATTATATCAGACGATGCAAATCACGATATATAATCATCAGCAACGAAGTTTCATTTAGTAGATATATTAGTTATCGGGTGAGTATATTTTTAAATATTTTTATAAGCTCCATTGCTTTTTCTCTAGAATGGCATATGTATCTCTGGAACGTAGAATGTTCATTTTAATTGTTGTTATTTTTGTTAAAAACAATATTTTATTTATTTTAGTTTATTATAATGTTTATTTTGATCATTACAGAATATTTTATTTGTTTTATTATATTATTATGTATTTTGTATTTATTTTATTCTATTATAATGTAGTTTGTATTTATTTTATTATATTATAATGTATTTTGTATTTATTTCATGATATTAATAAATAATACCCTAAAATGTTTCTTGTTTTATTCCAAAACTTGTGTAATGTTTTATGGTTTTAAATTGTTTGTTTAGTACTAAACAAACAAAAATAGAATAAAATTTAAAGTAGTTGTGTATGGTATAGTCGAATTCACCAGTGCTGCAAATTACTCATCGCTTATAAGTGTATGAACCAAGATTTTTGCGTATCGCTCAGCTTGATTGTTGTGCATAGGCAACCGAACATAGATCACTGTAAATACGTTGCCTACCGAGGCGGATATTATAGAAATTAAATGAATATTGCTATTATCTTTACTAATTAAATAACCTTTAAATAACCATCACCATAGATTTTTTATTAAGCGGCTTACCTTTCAACGAAAACATTTTTGCTAACATGCGGTCACGTTCAATATTTACGTTCAGTATTAGAGGTTAGAAACGTTAGAAATGTCATTCTAAGAAAAGACGTACTCTTTCGCTGGGCGCATTTAATTTGTACAGCAGATGTATCATAATCATTCTATTGCGTTCTAACACACGGCAATGTATAGGAATGAAATGTAGCGTATAAGGAAAATAACAGCAGAAATCGATGAGTAATTTGCAACACTGGTGAATTCGACTATACGTATGTATACCACAGGTTTAAATTTCCCGCATTTTTGCCTCGAGCGCACCCTGACGGTAGGTTGCTCAGTTAATGTAAATCTATCTTTCTCTCTCTTTTCGTGTTGCGATATTTTAACGTGAAGTTAGCATTTCTAACTATACTCTATTTTCTTTGGAAAAATCAGTCGAGAATTGGTCTTTGCGTGGGGATGTCGACGTTTTCGCTAAAGCTACTTTGGAACAAGATAGACTTTGCCGACGTGCGGTCAACATTATATGATCTAACGTATTTAACGCTGTTTCAATTTATTTTTGCACACGTAAGCAGGCTGTCTAGTGATTTTACAACGGTTACCAACATAACATGGTAGCTCTAAAAATTACTGTGATAAATTGTTGACATAACCGTGACATAACCTATGTGGAGAATGTGAGATATTTATCATATATTTATATGATAAATAATTTCAACATTTGTCTACGGTTTATGAAGTGATATATGCAAAAACCACGTACTATGAATACACGCACACGTACTGTGAATATGTGGAATATTTGAAAGTGTATTGAGATTATGCGCCCATATACATTTATACCTCCTAGAAAACAAACCCCGTACCAATAACTTTAGTCACGGATTACTTACTCTTGGTACGATAGATTATGCACTCATTTCCCAGCCGTTAATACACTTATGCCTAGCTACTGAAAAACAAATACACATCGACCCATGCAACGAAGACTATCGTAACTAACAAACTAAATGTAGTTACTATAGTCTTTGTTGCATGGGTCGATATTACATACGTATGTACATCCACAGCGCAGGGATCTGATGACGTATAAGAAAAACAAAACAGTTAATAAGTTATTCTTTATTTACCAATTTGTAATTCATATATTATTTATAAAAGACAATTAGACGACATAAGCTTTATAATATTATATAGCTTTATTAATATATTATATCAAAATCACAAAAATTTTGATCCTTGCTATCATGAGACCACAGGCATACGGGTTCTTCGAGGCTAATTGCAATACTATCTGCGGTTTGTTGTGTTAAACGTAATTCTCCATACACTTTGCACTTGAGAAGAAAAACATCTCGAGTCAGTGGTTGACAAGTCGACTATGTCCCATTATACATTTCTCATATAATAATGTTATAGACGTCTTCCAGTAATATTACCAAAAAATTTGATAAAAAATCGGTAATCTTCAGCATACCTCGATAATTTTATTGTCAGTTCGTGGAAATTATGAAAATTAGTAACCACATCTCTTGTCTAGAAATCCTCTTCGATCAACAAAATAGTACGTAAGGATTTTGATTCCTCGTAATGTGATTTGAATCCAATTACAAACCCCGTAATGAGCCTTCTGCATCATACCATACTTGGAGCTTGAATTCCCTGGTAGTAGAATGGATAAAACAGCACTGTTTATATGTATATTCTACTAACTAACCTAACAATTAAAAAGGAAATTTTAAAAAACAATAGTATACTTCTTTAGGCACAAACCTGATTGATGTCTGATATAATAGTAGAATTTTTATGTAATCTCCTAATTTCGATTAGAATACTTCTTTGTGCAGTGTCCCCAAGTTTTCTACATTTTCAGATTATATCGGATTTGTAGGTTAGAAGTCTGGAAATCTGTCCCAATCTGTCCCAGTAAATATAAATGTGTGAATTTTAGCGAGTTACAGCCTTTTTTTGTGGTATATGGTAGATAGAGATAGACCCATTACTATCTTCGTCTAATGACGTCTAGTTCTCGACAACATCGTAGATGGCCACACTGTCCAGCCTCGAACATGGATGGTAAAATTGGGAAAATACGACGCCGATTTTTTAAAAGTGTGGCTTTATTTCGTTTTATTTATTGGAATTTTCACAAATATTACATTGACGTAAAGTGAAACTACGACGGACTTGACTCAAAAAACATAATTACATTGTTATTCCTGAAATCACGACATCTAATTATACGTCTATTTTGAGCAGCAATTGTTTAAAATTGGGCATGGGTATAATAAATATCGAGCAAGTCCGACCAAGAAGAGTTAATTTAGATTGTTATAATCTCATAAGATGCTATCGTTATTCAATAATAAACCCACACGAGCACACGAGACCTGAAGTTAGGCTGAACCAGCCTCTTAAGAGGCTGGTTCAGCCTAACTTCAGGTCTGTTCTGGTGGGCCCCTATTGGTCCAATTATTCAAACTGTTCAATGCTCCTGTGGGTTAATTATTGAATAATGATAGCATCTTATAAGATTACAACAATCTGAATTAACTATTCTAGTGCGCCACATCTCCATATTTATTATACCCATGCCCAATTTTAAACAATTGCTGCTCAAAGATAGACGTATAATTGGAGGACGGGTGATATCCTGATTTCAGGAATAACATTTCAATTATGTATTTTTGCGATGCGCCGCAGTAGTTCCACTTTATGTCAATGTACAATTTGAAAAGAATCCAATAAATGAAAAGAAATAAAGCCACACCTTTGAAGAATCGGCGTCGTATTTTCCCAATTTTTCCATCCATGTTCGAGTCTGATCAGTGTGTCCGTCTAGGATGTTCTCGAGAACTAGTCGTCATTAGACGAAGATAATAGTAATGAGTCTATCTCTATCTACCAGATACCACAAAAAAAGGCTGTTACTCGCTAAAATTCACATTTATATTTACTGGGACAGATTTCGAGAGTTCTAACCTACAAATCCGATATAATCTGAAAATGTAGAAAACTTGGGGACATTGCACAAAGAAGTATTCTAATCGAAATGAGGAGATTACATAAAAATTCTACTATTATATCAGACATCAATCAGGTTTGTGCCTAAAGAAGTATACTATTGTTTTTTAAAATTTCCTTTTCAATTGTTAGGTTAGTTAGCAGAATATACATATAAACAGTGCTGTTTTATCCATTCTACTACCAGAGAATTCAAGCTCCAAGTATGGTATGATGCAGAAGATCATTACGGGTTTTGTAATTGGATTCAAATCACATTACGAGGAATTAAAATCCTTACGTACTATTTTGTTGATCGAAGAGGATTTCTAGACAAGAGAAGTGATTACTAATTTTCATAATTTCCATGAACTGACAATAAAATTATCTAGGTATGCTGAAGATTACCGATTTTTTATCAAATTTGTTGGTAATATTACTGGAAGACGTGTATAACATTATTATATGAGAAATGTATAATGGGACGTAGTCGACTTGTCAACTACCGACTCCAGATGTTTTTCTTCTCAAATCTCAAGTGCAAAGTGTATGGAGGATTACGTTTAACACAACAAACCGCAGATAGTATTGCAATTAGCCCCGAAGAACCGAACAACCATTACGACCCGTATGCGTGTGGTCTCATGATAGCGAGGATCAACATTTTTGTGATTTTGATATTATAATATAATATTAATAAATCTTATGTTGTCTATTTGTCTTTTATAAATAATATATGAATTACAAATTGGTAAATAAAGAATAACTTATTAACTGTTTTGTTTTTCTTATACGTCATCAGATCCCTGTGCTGTGGATGTACATACGTATGTAATATCGACCCATGCAACAAAGACTATAATAACTACATTTAGTTTGTTAGTTACGATAGTCTTCGTTGCATGGGTCGATATGTATTTGTTTTTCAGTAGCTAGGCATAAGTGTATTATCGGCTGAGAAATGAGTGCATAATCTATCGTACCAAGAGTAAGTAATCTGTGACCAAAGTTATTGGTACGGGGTTTGTTTTTTAGGAGGTATAAATGTATATGGGCGCATAATCTCAATACACTTTCAAATATTCCACATATTCATAGTACGTGTGCGTGTATTCATAGTACGTGTGTTTTTGCATATATCACTTCATAAACCGTAGACAAATGTTGAAGTTAATTATCATATAAATATATGATAAATATCTCACATACTCCACATAGGTTATGTCACGGTTATGTCAACAATTTATCACAGTAATTTTTAGATCTACCATGTTATGTTGGTCAGCGTTGTAAAATCACTAGACAGCCTGCTTACGTGTGCAAAAATAAATTGAAACAGCGTTAAAGACGTTAGATCATATAATGTTGACCGCACGTCGGCAAAGTCTATCTTGTTCCAAAGTAGCTTTAGCGAAAACATCGACATCCCCACGCAAAGACCAATTCTCGACTGATTTCTCTAAACTTATCAAAAACAGCCAAGCCTCTGTCGATCAGCTGTTGGACCCGCCACTTAAATACTGTTGTCTGCAAATGCCCCACAAAATAGTTTGACCAAGGTCACGTACTCACGTACAGTTGACCGACTCATTGGACTATATCCGCAACACTATACAAGCAATCACTTCATACGTGGTCCGCTGAAGACTGTTTAAATAACTATTTAATTTTAAACTAAAATTAAGTTTCTGCGAAACTTATTTCTTTAGATTAGTATACTTTGTAAGTTGTTTTTTAATTATTAACTGTCTCAAAATACATTAATTCATCATAAATATTTCTTACGCGAAATACGCCATCTGTTATCGAGAAGCATAACTATATGCGCAGAGGAGCCAGAGATTAACTCCCTGCTACAATGTCGCCCCCTGGAGATCTTCTCCCCTTACTAACCCACCGTTGACCAACTTATAGTTATATAAACAATGACAACACCATCAGCAACATCCCAAAACAAGCAGATCACCACAGCTACACTACAAGGAATGGAAATCATCTACGACCAGACTTTTCTCGCCTGTCCACAACAGACCACTACAATAAAGCGATTAGAATCTATAATAGAGTCCCGACTAGCTGGAAGTCCCAGACAAAAAGATCATTCCCAAATACACTTAAAGAAAAAATACACTTTTTTTTGTGTCGATTATCGAATGTTATCAGTTGCTTTTGACGTTGTTCTGTACAGAGTGTTTAAATATATATTCTATTCTATTCTATTCTATACTACGGACGCCTACGTCAAATTTAGCCGAAATGCGACTTTTGATGACTTTTGATGATTAACCAGAATTTCATGACCAAAATTTGCAAGTTGATGATATTTCCTTCATTATAAACCCATTATAAACCATCATTGTGAAAGGCAAAATGTTGATGAAATTGAATGATTTAATTTTACAAAAGATCTTCCAGATTGCTTGATTGCGACTAAATGACTAATAGTTGCTTAGCGGCTTGTTATTTGCGTTGTAACTTCAAATCATAATATAAAAACAGAAAGGAAAACTTTGCGTGAAGGCATGCGCTTTACCATTTTTGCAATTAAACTGTAGTTAGTATAGTTAAATACGTTTCAATTTTGAACCGATTTCTTTGCCGAAATATATACTGGTTTTTTGAAGAAGCTTCTTCTGGCAAAAGCTTCAATTTTAGTTTACGTTTCTTCAATTGTGGGGAGTTTTCGAACATATCAATTTCACTAAGATCTTGATGGACTCCAAAATGTGTTTCCCTTCCGATCTGATCAGATGATATTCATCAAAATTTTCTCGAATTTGTTCCAAAACAAATCTTAGTAGGATACCTAAGTATCCTACTAAGATTGGAATGTTTCTAGTTCGCACGGTTTCTTCCAAATATCCGATGGTGACATTTTTTTTAAAATTTAATGATGGACATAGGAATCCAGACTTTTAGACAGAATCATAACTGTCGATAGAAATAGTTATATAATTTGATTTTAAAGATCTGTAAGTCGATCGGGACCAAAGTTATACAGTTTTTGAATAGGCCCACACATCACACAAACACTCCCTGCGGTTTGTCCAACAAGATTTAGGGAATGGGCACTGCAAGGTAAGTATTCGTCCAGATCATTGATTTTCTTTATTTAACTTTGTACTCCATTGTATTTCTTTGACATGTTTGTGTTGTAACTTTGTGGGCGCAGTATCTTATATCGAGTTAACAATTTTAAATAAATTTTAAAATGTTTTGGGATAATGCACTGCCCACTTCAAATGTACTTCTATCTGCATATCTTATTATAAAAGTCGGCTAATCGATATGTTGCAAATGCGGAGTGGAATCTACTATGATATAACCTTTCTTCTTCTTCTTTTTTGCTTTTTTTCTATCTACTTTGCTTCTTTAACTTGTTTTAGTGCGTACTTTCCTAACTATTGAATAAATCGACAAATTGAAAAACATATCGTTGAGTACAATTACGATACATTTCCACGTCCACAAATTGCGTAATCAATTAACGGTTTGGAAAACGTTTTGCTTAAAAT
Source organism: Aphodius sticticus (assembly GCA_963966075.1). Classification (NCBI taxonomy): domain Eukaryota; kingdom Metazoa; phylum Arthropoda; class Insecta; order Coleoptera; family Scarabaeidae; genus Aphodius; species Aphodius sticticus. The sequence goes on from OZ014506.1 coordinate 58,850,008, forward strand.
GCTCAAAATTTCGTAATACGAGAAAAACCATTAATTTTTTAATCATTATGGGAAAATGTCTTGACCGGGGCCCCCCCAAAGCCCGGGGTCCCTAGGTACGTGCCTCATTGCCTTATGGGAAATCCGTCACTGACTGTTTCTCCGGATAAATCGCTCTGTAATTCACTATTCACGTGCTCATTCAACGGGGAGAGATGGGGACTTTGATTGGCCGAACTAACACAATACGAGATGGGCGCGATAGACGCGGAACGTTTTTCCTTCTATATGGGAAACTTTGGGGCTTCTTCGCACACATTGAAGTTCTAGGATCACTTCTAGACGGTGAGTGTCAATGGTTTTGGAAATGGGACTAAAAGTCGATGGACGACTGGGGTGGGGGAAACACGAATCTGTTCCAACATTCTGGTTGTTAAAATGGAAACCAAATAATCAATTGTTGCGACGCAACAGTATTACTTATAAAAGAGATTACCAAGTCAGAGGAAAGGAAATGGATTGATTATGATAGCAAATACAAATGTTCTCCGAATGTACACCCAAGAAAAAACTATATTTTATTCAAAATAGTATTTATGTCAACAGTAGTAAATATATGAAATATATAAAAGATAATTTATTAGAAATCATAAAAAAGAAACATTTTTATTGATTACAATCAATTCAATTTTTGTCTGATGTTTGTTTTTGTTGTGTGATCTTTTTTTTGTCTCATTCTACAAATATGATGTAATCTGCAGACTATATAAAATTGGGTTTTGATACAAAGCGGAAAAATTCTTACTTGTAAAACGATAATTCGTTGTTTTTCTTCGAATTGCTACCGCAATTCCCAATGGTGACAGGCCAATTGCTAACATATTTCGTCCAAATATTAGAATAAAAGCGATATCAAACACGAACCGAGCGCAATAAAAATACAATTGACATTAGCAACTAAAGTTAGTTACTTAAGCCTGTAGACAATTTAGTATAGAATACTGAATTACCGGCTGAAATCGGGCTAAATTTTGTTTATAGTATTTCTGCTATTTTATTATAGAATATTGCATGTTTGCAGATAAAATCGTCGAAATAGTCAATGCGAGTCACTGATTTCCTATTTCATCCATATTTAAAAACAAATAAAAAAGCACATTTTAATGCTACACGCTGTACACCTGTATAATTGTTTATTGAACTACAATTATTAACGAAATAGGAAATCAGTGATCAGCATTGTAACAAAGTATTTAAATACAAAACAATTATGGATCAAAAGTAACGTATTTAGAAAATTACTACTAACAAGTGAACGCGGAAAGATTTACACGCTTTGGTACATTTTTAAATATGCCTCGTTTATTTGAAGGTTCAGGCTTATTGTTATAGATGGCGCCACTTAAATTGAAAAAAATTACTAGTTATTCTGGACACGCTATTAAATTGTAGTTTGAAATAATGTAATGTTTACCGATACAGTGGTCGGCGGAGTCAATACGGACCTCTGAATTACTATCTCATCTTTATTTAAAAAAAGAAAAAATGAAATTTTAATAGTACGGGCTAATTTCCTGGATAGTTTTGAAATCGACAATGTTATTGATAATATTGGTTCTTAATGAAGTTTTCCTAATATAACTAAGTATTGAAATACAAAACAGTTACGTATGCATACATGTACCTATTGTTTCGTATGCTAAGTGAAACCAGCTAATTACTCGGGTGAACTAATAAGTTGAACTGTTTTTTTTAGATTATTTTTTATACGTATAGCGGAAGCAATCTATTACAATTATGTTTAATAAATACAGTATTTTCACATATACCATAAATATTTTGTGGTATTGTACCATATAATGCATGTAATGTTGTTTCAAAAGAACTTACTTAGTAGAATTACTTTGAATGCTATTTGACAATTGATTAAAAGAAAATCATTTTTTACTTACCTTTGTGAAATAAATTATAAATGCAAATATAATAAAAGCCTTGTTAGTCTTATAGATTATTTATTGGCAACACAATAAATGATATTTCATGTTTCAGTTGCAAATATTAATAACATGAAATAAAATACAAAATAATATGAACCATATGTAAGATCCTGTTATGTGAATTTCCTAGAATTGTTTGTATTATTCGATTTGGTCAATATGGTTTGCGCAGATAAAACCATGGCAAAGTGTGTTAAATGGGTTTTTAGACTAATCGGAATGCTTTCGCTAACAAAACAAAATTGTTAATACAATACATGACTCATTCTTTATAGCAGTACTCTGCAACCTTCTCCAGCTGTCCTCTCGCTCACGGCTGTCTAATAACTCCGTTCCGCAACCACTGTGCCGCAGCACAGTGCTTGCGGAGCACTGCTTTATAGGATTTATCCTTTATAGGACCCTTATGGGTTTAGTTTTTTTTACCATATCTTTTCTCAGGTACAAAACGCTAAAAAAAATTGTCACAAACAAAATCTTTACGAACATGTTGTACATAACTCAGTAGCATTAACTTTAGTAGGTCAGCAGTGTAACGAGTAATGTTAAAATTAATGTGTTAAAATCAAGTATGACCAAAGCTTAACACAATCATTTCAACAGGGTGTCATTGATTACGCATTAGTTAACATGTAATGGTGTTAGATGTTAGTGTAGCTCAGGCATTAGGGATACTGTCCGACCAGTCATATAAACTTGCCAATGTTCATTCAATGTTGTAAAAGTGCCAATGGTTCATCAAAAGTTTCTGTTAAAATTTTACCTAGTATTTATCTCACTTAGCTCTCTCAACTTGGGATATCTTTATTAATATAATATTGCAATAACAACAATCTTCAAAAATTATTTAGTGTACGGTTCATAGACCTCGCTTTCTCCTAGGCATAATTTATTTTACTACTACACCAAAAACATAAGAACAATAAGATAAAGATTCCACTAATACAAATTGTCATAGAATATGAGTAGGTATTAGCAACAGAAATGTAATCTTAAAAATTTGATTATGACGGAATCATGTTCCACAGGATTCTCTTCTCGTTGGCTACTAAGACAGTTTCTTTGATGCAGGTCAGAAATTACTATTTTGTGTAATACATAATGATTTATCACTAGTGTTAACCTGTTCACAGCTCTTGACGAATATATTCGCCAACGGGTGCGGTCGAGTTTTTTCCCATTTCACATAAAAATATCATCAGAATGATCATACGCCTCGATACTAGTAAATACCAAAAAACTACCGCTGCAGAGAAAGGGTTAAAAACTGAACATCTGCATACAGAATATTATTTTGTAAATATTACAATCAATCGTAAAAATGCGTTTAGTAAATTTTCTATTGCATTTGTATTACAACAAGAAGCCGTGCATGTTCCTTGACATAGACGGCGATATCACTTTTTTACCCAACCTGACGCAAAAACTGCTTGCTTGCAATCTACTCCATCTATTGTATTTATTCAATCTTGATTGATTCCTTTTGTGAACATTGAGGTAGTTTTCTTGGTTTTTCATCTACTTCTTATTAGATTAGTGCCATTACCATCAAAACTTTCATATTTGCTTTGGACTTTCATGTATGTAAGTAACACTCTGTCTTCGTAAAACCATATAAATGTTGTCTTTTAAATTGTCTACAGCAGCCTGAAAGAATACACCTTCACATATAAAAAAGTTAGAATACTCTTGTATACCTATATCTTACCTAACCTGCAAAGAATGCCAAAACCCTCTATTGGTAAGTCGACTATTATATAATTTATACAGTAAATACATTATACTGGCAACTATAAACAACAATAAACCGTCAAAAGAAATCTGTGAGTTCTCGTACAACGTACTACGACCGAAATCAAATAAGACATTGAGCTACGCATGATTCATGAACCGATCCCGGGCAAGGGCATGCGGCTGGCACTCCGGCACTTTTGACATATCCCAATTTTTCTTCCGCCACTCGCAAACCGAGATGGCGTTTTTGTCACTCTGTCGATAATATCGGCAATGTACTATCGAACCACAAGAATTTATTTGTCATTGTGACACATGCGTAGTGGTTCGTCGTGTTTGTATTTGAATTAATGTCAATATGATATGTCCAGGGGGCTACCACAAGCATTACAAATTATGACACATAATCTATTTCTTTCTAGTCCACTAAAGTTACTATAACCTATCTCCACTGATAAATATCAGACAGAGGGCGGTATTAGCGGTGTTGAATTACTGTGAAATTGCAGATCTCTGTAACCAAAATGCTGGAGTTTCTAGTTGTTGCCAGCTACATCCGTACGATGTAGCTGGATCGCACTACCATTGGTTCGTTATAATGACGTTTATGCGCGTTTATGTATGAACCTGTCATTGCGTTGATTTTTAAATTCGAATTTTTGTTTGAATTTGTAAAAATGCCGTTGTGTATTGTGTGTGGCTGTTCAGACAGTGAAGTGAAAAGATTATTCTGTTTTCCACAAATACCCGAGAGGTAAGTAAACGGCTATCACAAATATATATTATCATTATCATAAATTTTTGTTTTAATTTTCCAGATCGGATAATTGGCTAAAATCAATGGGATTGGCGCCCCAGGGACGCATGTCAACTTGTCAAGAAAATCCAGAAGCTTCTATGAAGAATAAATTAATTAACATGCTGATACAACGGAAAGCAAAGCAACGATACAAGCGCTGCGTAGACCACTCACAACACTTGTACAACAATTGTACCGAAGTCCTGACAAAAGCAGCACAAACAAACAATACACTTGCTTTCCATTGGATAAAGGGCACAGTTCCCAAACTCCCTCCAGGAGAAGACGAGACGAAGCCACCAAATGTATTTTTGCAAAGGAAACCCTAGGAACTCCTGCCTAAAGACCACAATGTACTCCTTCAACTCACCAGAAGCAACCTCAGACTGCTAACCGGAATCTGCACACTAAAAAGAATCTAACCCGCATCGGACTCAGAGGACCACAGGTGTAGAGGATGCAAAATCGATCAAGAAACGGTAAAACACTTTCTGTACGAATGTCCGGCACATTTGACCTTACGTGAATGTTTCCTGGCTGATACATGGCTGGTTTTATCCGCCATCGGAGGAGTCTTGCTGAGCGACGCCCTTGCCTTCACGAAGGCCGCAGGATAACTCGAAGCAGACAAAGCCTAAGCCGTAACGACCCCTCGGAGGTTAGCAAAAGGGGCCTAATGAAGCCTAGGTGCTGTGGGAATTGTCCCACCCTCCAATATATCCATATTCCACGAAGAATAAAATTTTCTGAAAAGTTAATGATAACATTTTTTCCCATTAGTTTTCAACTTTCTGCTGGATACGGTATATAATATATAAGGATACAATTAACCTTCCATAACTCGATCCATGACTTAACACAAAAAAGTTTGACTTATCAAGACTTCGAGTTATTAAAGAAAAACACATAATCATTCCGATTCTATAAAAAAAAATTGCGAACTCACCAGTTGGTAGCGTGGTTAAATTTTTAATAACAATTGTTGCCAATAATTGTTGCTAATAAATTTAACGAAATTTCCACGCGGTTAGCAACAATTTCTATAGAATTGGTCTGAATATGTATGTAATGAATGCATTTATTTAAGTAAAAATATGTTACCTACATATATAAAAGATTAGGGTTGCAACGGATTATGCTGAAAAGTGTTCATGCATAATACATATGTACATATAGTTTATTTTGGCGTAAAATCTCAGTTAATTCTGACAAACAAGATTTTTCATTTTAATTTAAAAAAAGGTTTATTGTAGTTATATAATTATACAATGAATTGGTTGTATGTTTATTGGTTTCTAAATATGTATGCTAAACGTTCAACAAATTTACAACCAGCTAATTTGAAGGTGGTTACATCTTTCTTCCATGAACCACTTTCCACTTTTTTATAAGGTTAAATTTTTCAATAGATAAAGTACATTTTACTGACATTAGCAATAATATAAATAATTAGTAATAATAAAAATAATTAGCAATAATGAAAACAACTGTTTTCCATTTATGTAATAACTAATAAACTTAAGTTTGAATGTATAACTTTTAATAAAATAAACTTTTTATCTCACAGTGATTTTATTTTGAAAATTAATCTTTAATATTTGCAAATACCAAATTTAATTCGATGGCGCTATACGATTTTGAATTTGGCGCCAGTATTCTGTTTTGAATTTCGCGCCAGTACACGTTTATGTAACTCGAGCGCCATCTATGTTATGTTTACGTTGAAAGTTGAGATGACTATACATGTGTGAGGGCGATGCGAGATAGCCCATAAGTCATGAAAAATAACCTTTATTGGGTCATCAGTAGTAGTCTGTGGATATGTCACTGCTGCGTACGGACTTGTCCGTCAACCGGAAAAGCAATGCATAAGCATACTTTTGCAAAGCATCCAAATGTAAGTAAAGATAAAGTAGTTTATTGTTATATATTCTGTATTATATTCTCAGAGCTGTCCGCAATTGATACATCATTTTACTATTAAACTAAGTAACATTGAATTTGACTTGCAGCTCTTTGGTTTTTGGTTGAATCAACTTAATCCAGCGGATTTGTGAAACCTGGGACTTGTGCGCGTCAGGAAGAATTACAGAGTGTGACCTGCACTTTTCAACAAAGTGGAAAGTTCCGAATTCTGGTAGAACCTGTAGGACAAATTGAATGCATGATGCGATTCCTTACCAGTGTTAGAAAGGTATTTAGCCTAAAGTCGACTGTCTAAATGTTTATATATGTATTTTTTGTTAATAAATATGTATTATTGTCAATGATTGCGTCTTATTTCGCCCATCAACTAAATAAATTGAATGCATAGGACTTGCAAAGCATAGTTATGTGGGTGAAATAAAAAGATGCGTTTTTCGAAGTAATGACATATTAATTAAATTTTGCACTGCAAGACCTTTAATTAATAACTAATTATTGACTACGTCTTGTCCAATCTGCATACGAAAACCAGCTTGTATTTAAATGAGTCATTCATCGTAGATACCATAGTTTTTGCGTGTCTACTCATGACAGTATCATTTAAATATTGTTTTAAGTATGTATATCGGACAAGACGTTAATTCGAAAAACGCGCTTTTTATTTCCCGGACCTATAAATTGTACGTAACTAAAGTAGGATTCTTTGAGGCGGTTGAGCATCAGCGCCATCTCTGTTTGAGAGTGGCGTGACAACCTCTCTTTCTCTTCTATCACTCTCGCGCAGAAAAATCGGGTCACGGCCAAAGCCGACTGTTGCCGGTCTATAAGTATACGTTGTCTATGGGCAAGGGGGTTTATGTTATATGGGAATAAAATAGCCAATTTTGTTTGGTTGTTGTTTTCACGTGTAAAATAAATTTTGGCAACTGTCGGCAGGTGGCGCTTTTTAACTGCGGTAAAATAGGAAATCTGTAATTGCTGCCCTCTCATTGGTGGTGAATTTGTGCGTATGTAACATTTGTGCAGTTCAATTCAAATGTCAAGTGTTTACGGTATTTCAAAAGCCTAGAAATGTTTTCTTTTTAAGTGTTAAGTTGTTTTTTAAGTTAGAAATAAGTACGAGAAATAAGTGCCTTTTACTGTACAGTAAGATATTGACAAGTAAGTTTGGTTTACTTTATGGTGTTCATTATAGTATGCTTCGTATGAGACATTCAAAATCGATTATATAGTTCGTTTTTAAAGATTTGTCAGATTTCCTTGTTTATAACTTGTTTATAAATGATAGTATACATACTAAATACATTTGTATGTTGCAGTTATGGCGATAGACAAACAACGTTGTTGCAAGCCATTGTGCCGCAGTGCTTGCAAATTGATTCCCAAACCCGACCAGTTGTCCTTATTTAGGGCTTGGATGATAGCAATTGGCAATAAGAATTTATTGGAGATGGGCCCCAGTTACGTTCACAGGCAATGTCGTGTGTGTTTAAGCTGTCGGAGACATCCTCTTAACGCCTAGTCACTGGCGCAATACCAACACCAACTATTACCAAGTAAATATACCAGTTCTTTTATTCATTATAACTACATCAAGTCGTATCTATATACGCAGTGGATTATGCACGACTTTTTTGTTTGTACGAGTTGAGTGATAACTTTTACAAAAGCTTTAATGTTTGTAAACCTTAATAATATTTAATTTTTTTTTCAGACGCTTTGATGTTCCTTTCCTGGCCAGCATTGATTATGTAGAAATAAAAGAAAATATTCTACATAACTAGATAAATGAGTCAGGTAAATATTTAACTGTTGGTCCAGTCATTCTATATTTTTTATATACGTTGTATTCGGAAGATTCATTGCAGTCGATGAAACTGATACATACCATCGATAGCTTATGGTTTCAGTAGTAACATATTAAAATGTTTACCTACGACCGTATGTGTAAATGTCCCTTACGTCACGGACTACTTAGCTCGTATATCGCTTATAACATACGTGTGCCTTTGGCTGTGCGTTTGTGTTTTTAACGCACGACCTAATGTCATAATGACAGATGTCGCGCGAATATTTTGATTATTTATTTGTCATTTTTGATACAATTTATATTTATTGAAATTTTCGGTCGTAAGTAAGTGCAATGCTCGAGCTGTAACGTATTCTTACTAGAACGTGATAATTTATGTTGAATTTGTACTGGAATTTTCGATCGACACTTCAGACAAAGTTCTCCGTAGTTGCAATAGATGTCGCGCGAATACATTGATTGGTCAACCGTCAAATATTCTTACCTGTATTTGTTTGTCATTTTTGATACAATTTATCGAAATTGTCGGTCGTAGGTAAAATTATGTACAATACTCGAGCTTTAACGCATATTACATACTCGTGGAAAATAACAAAACTCGCCGCTTCGCGGCTCGTATGTTAAATTTCCACTCGTACGTAATATGCTAGTTACAGCTCTTGTAATGTAATATACTATTACTGTCATAGTTAATAGGAAAATATGTTATTACTTAAAAACCATTGAAAACCTGTGTCAGATTTTAATTCTTCATTCCTCGAATCTCACTCACTTATTCACAAAATTAAAAATACCATATTGTAGCAGACAAAATTTACTATGAAAATGATTTGGGAACCTATACGAGAAAATAACCGCTTAATTTAGTATAATTAATTCAATTAATTTTTAACGATTCACGTTAATCAATCATTTGACATTAGAACGGTCATTTCTAACGTCATTTGACAATCACCAAACAATCGTTTGACATTAGAGCGTGTCAAATAACCGATTGACGTAGAATCGCAAAACATTACTTTAACCAATTATACTAAATCAACCTGTCATTTTCTCGCGTAGGTTCCCGATCCTTTGGATGGTAAATTTTCTCAGTTATAGTGTGGTATTCGAGGAATGAAGGATTAATGTCTGACAGGCAGCACATCCTTGAATGATTTTTCGTTAATTAAAAATTGTCCTGTTAACTATGATTCTAAACATTTTAATATGTTACTACGGGAACCATAAGCTATCGATTGGTATCAGTTTCATCGACTGCATTTGCATTTACTAATCAAAATCTAGAATGACTGGACTATGTTATTATGTAAATATTAAGTTATTACCTATAGCAACTTAATTCATATTGTGTTTTCTGGGTTTTATAGATTGCTGCAAGACGTACCAGTCACATCGAAGTATAGGAATGTTTCTCCACTCTATTATTTCTGGATTCTGTAGCGAAGACCAGATCATGTCCAGGCTTTGCCGTCCCAGGACCAACACAGCTTAACTTGCCTACCGAAGTCTATCCTGGGATTCGAACCCTTGGACCTTTGGAGTGCAAGGCAAATGCCTTGCGACTCCGCCTACCCAGTCCACTACCATCTCTAATTCTAAATCATTTTATGGTCTATATGTTTGCTTTGCAACTTCTTGCAGGTAAAATTTAAGTTGCCACCATCTATAGCTATTATTCGTTACATGTTATTTCTGGGATATATGGGTTGCTGCAGGTCTTACTAGTCATTGCTAACCCACAATACTCTTAGTAATATTGCATACAGTATAATCTTATACATATTTTTCAACATATTTTGCAAAAGGGTAGGGCAACTATACAGTAAGATGATAATAAAATAGATTGTAGGGTTGTTGGATTTATTTATATCTATTTTTACAGAAACTATATTTTAACTCTCTTATATGACTAGTTACTGTTGTTGCAACAATGGGACACTAATGGAATCCGCACTAATTATTCATTTTTATTGTATTACGTCATTCTACTTACAGTAAATAAAAATAGTTTCTGGCTCAAAAGGCTGAACCGCAATAAAATAAAGTGAAATAAATAAAATAAAATATATTTATTGTGTCAACAGAGGTATATATTTTCCACTCGTCAATATCTTAACCTAGGTAACATAAATTAGTACCAATGCAAATAATTGTTAAACTTTAAAAATCTTCAACACTGTAAAAAGCATGCTTGATTAAAAAGGGTTTTAAGAGTTCTTTTAAAACAGTGTCTGTCAGGTTTTTTGCATTAGGCGGTAGCTTATTAAATAGCTCCTTACACATCTGCTCTGGGCCCTGCATTGTTTTTCACAGCTATGGTAGTGTTTTTATTGACATACAGTATGCATGATAGGATGTATTCGGACGGCATCTTAAATATTGCTCAATAAATACATGTTTACAATTCTCAGAGTATTCAATGCAACCGATTATGTTGAACAGCCCTACCCTGTAATCTGAAATCATATCTGCCCACGGGGGTATTTTCCCAAGACAATGCACAGTACCATATGTGGGAGTGAATCAATGCAAAGTATGCAGTTTTCAGTACATGAGCAATTTTCAAATTTTAAAACAGGTAGACTCTATCACGAACAAGCCTAGACTTTTCCAAACTGCCTCGTAATTACTGCCACGTATCATCACTCTGGCTTACGTAACAAGGAAAATCATTAAAGAACAATAAAAATAGAAGTGGGTATGATATTGACCTTTTCGGAACACCAGTATGCACTGGCACATTGCCCGCCACGCCATCACTGCAGCTGCTGAGGTTTCTTGGGGGAGTACAAATTATTGTAGATAAAACCAAGTTCATAATTTTATTAGTTATTTTTTGCTTCTTTTCAACCAATACTCAGTAATAGTAATATAGACAATCGACACACACATCGATATAGACAATAGATGGCTGCCACAATATTCTAATTTTTACCTAGAAAAAGTTTCTAATTAATCATATTGGCAACTTTGGCGTTATCTAGAAAGCAAACGTGTTAAATTGGTGAGAATACCCTGTACTAGATCAGAATCAAATAAAATCAACCTATTCACTCACAAATTATCTGACTTGAAAAGAAATTATAAGTATACTTCTACAATCCTGAATTAACCATTCATTGTAAACTGAATTGCTACGTAATTAAGTACGGATATTAAATATATTCTACAGTTTAAAATAATTGTTTTTGCCATTAATAAAACGTTTTACATTATGGTGTTTTATTATTTAAATTATTATTATACATATTTGAATTCCATATGGAACTATAGGTATATTTTTCTTTATGTTAAAGAAATAATTAATCTCTGATAAATATTATGGTTTCTAATTGCCGCATGCATAAATTAATGTGACAGTGCTTTATAAATGGGTCAAACTGGGTAAAAAAATGTAAACATGGTGGTGTTGATTTATGATGGATTTAAATTCTATTTTTTAAATCCATCAAAAACTCCACATTTATCTTTTTTTACCTAGTTTTGATTCATTTAATCAAACACGGTCACAAACACCAGAAAATTCGCCATCTATATCATTCAAACGGCCCGCCAAATTCTGCAATGTTTCGAGTAACTGTCACAGGCGCTCGCCGCCTGTCTAATAAATCTTGCCGGAAGATAGCGTTCTATTACTGGTATTCTATGATCCCGGGTTTCACAGGTTTCAGTCGATGTTGGCCTAATGGTATTTTACTGCATTTCAATATTGCTAACGCCATCTACATATTCAGATGATCCGTGTCCCTAACGAAACTGTTTTTTATATATTGACTACAGCCTTAAAAATCACTAGAACGCCTAACTTCAGGAGCCTGCGAGGCTGTTAGGATTTTGGGCCGCCCCCACTCCTGTACCATGCGACCTCCAGATTACTATATATTAAACTCGATGGTAATAAGTAGCATTTTCTGCGGAGTGTACACGGGGCGCGGCTTTTTCCCTCCTCTCGCGCCTCAGTTTTTTCGAACTTTGGAGGTCGCTGACTGACATTTACTCTTAAAGCAGCTTGAATTTTATTATAAAACTCTGTGAAAAATCAATAAATTGCCTGTAATCCTAAATAAACTACTACAGCGTTAATTATTTTTCCATAAAATTATTGAACAGTTTTTAATTTTAGACTACACCTTTTCCGTCTTGCTTAACAATTGGTTTGAAACGGTACCAAAAAACGTGCTCTAGGTGAGGCTCGAACTCACAACCCCGGCATGGCTCACGACTACTGTCTTATAAGTACCGTGCGCTAACCAATTGCGCCACTAGAGCCTTGGAAACGATTTCATATAACAACACATTTTAATCTGAACGGATTTTACCCTAACAAATAGTTTGATAACATGAGGATTACTTCATTATGTAGTAATATAATTCATACTTGTATTTCATTATTTATTTCTCTGTTATCGGTTGGGCCAAAGTAGTGATGAAGTTCAAAAATTATTTAAGGGTGCGGAAACCGGGCGACTTTTACCATAGGCCGCGTGATGGCGCCACCCACCCTACATCTCCCCTACATGCATATTTTTCTGTTTTATTATATAAAACTTATACTTATTTATACTTATACTTATTTATACTTATACTTATTTCAACGTCGTTGAACGGCAGCGGCCAGCGCGCCACTTCGGCTGACGTATTTGTCACGTGCTCGCTGCTGGCTGATTTATACCGAGGCTGTGCATCGCGCCAGTGGTAGGTATTATTTCGATACCTATTTGACCTATTTGACCTATTCCTCGTTATTTCATATTTCACACTCTGAGTCTGAGGGTGTGCGATCTGCGGTTGTACGCTTGGCTCGCCGCGGCACGGCGTAAGAAATACACCGGGAAAGTTATCCTTTTTTTCAACCGATTTTCATAACTGATACGGTTTTGGAAAGCCCGCAACGTGTTGAGTCTAAAGTAGTTATTGCAGATGTATCAAATTTAAATTACTACGCACAAAATTGAAAAGAAAGTATACATATATTAGCTTAATTTGACGGATTTTTAGAAATCTATATATTCGCCAAACCTTTACGAACTACATCATTGCCTTAAAAATGGCCTAAAAAATATGAATACTGGTACTTCTGTCACGCGAGTACAGTTTCAGAAAAAAACAAATCGAAAAGGTCATTTTTTTCATTCGATTGTGACCAAATGTACACCAAGTCAAAGAAGTACACCAAGTCATATTAGTGGTCTAAAAAATTCATGAACTTTAAACATTTTTAACCTCGGAGATTTGAGGGACAAATCATAATAATAATAATGTTGTGGCCTAAGCAGGTTCATAAACTTTGAACATTTTTACACGCGGATATGCGATTAAAAATGACTGGATGAAAAGTTATGGATATGTGTGCAAAGTATTTCCCAGAATGACATTTCCTTTTTTGTTCTTTTCCACACACAGTAATTTATTATTAAATTCAATTTTGCCGGAGTCGGTCTACGAAAATTATCTGCAGTCGGAGTCGAATGTTTTTTCAATTTTTTTACATTCACAGCCTTCACAAAATCGACTTTTTTAGTATTCGGCATAATGATTTATAACCTGAGACAAAAGATTAACAAGTGGATTTAGCATTAAAATAATCAAATTCATAACTTCGATATACCTTCGTGATTTGGGCTTTTTTCCATATATTGCAATTCAAAGTATTAATGACTTATGGCTAAATGAATATACAGTATTAAGTCATGGACTTTTTTTTTATCAATATGTAATTATTATTATTTGTAAAACAGTAAATGTGACAATAATAAATAATTTGTTCCAACATGAAAACGCGCTTGAATAAAATTACAGTTTGTGGCTAATATTTCCCGTATTTCTTATTATTTAATATTTATTTATTATTTATTTATTATTTATTTATTATTTATTTATTATTTATTTATTATTTATTTATTATTTATTTATTATTTATTTATTATTTATTTATTATTTATTTATTTATTATTTATTTATTTATTTATTATTTATTTATTATTTATTTATTATTTATTTATTATTTATTTATTATTTATTTATTATTTATTTATTATTTATTTATTATTTATTTATTATTTATTTATTATTTATTTATTATTTATTTATTATTTATTTATTATTTATTTATTATTTATTTATTATTTATTTATTATTTATTTATTATTTATTTATTATTTATTTATTATTTATTTATTATTTATTTATTATTTATTTATTATTTATTTATTATTTATTTATTATTTATTTATTATTTATTTATTATTTATTTATTATTTATTTATTATTTATTTATTATTTATTTATTATTTATTTATTATTTATTTATTATTTATTTATTATTTATTTATTATTTATTTATTATTTATTTATTATTTATTTATTATTTATTTATTATTTATTTATTATTTATTTATTATTTATTTATTATTTATTTATTATTTATTTATTATTTATTTATTATTTATTTATTATTTATTTATTATTTATTTATTATTTATTTATTATTTATTTATTATTTATTTATTATTTATTTATTATTTATTTATTATTTATTTATTATTTATTTATTATTTATTTATTATTTATTTATTATTTATTTATTATTTATTTATTATTTATTTATTATTTATTTATTATTTATTTATTATTTATTTATTATTTATTTATTATTTATTTATTATTTATTTATTATTTATTTATTATTTATTTATTATTTATTTATTATTTATTTATTATTTATTTATTATTTATTTATTATTTATTTATTATTTATTTATTATTTATTTATTATTTATTTATTATTTATTTATTATTTATTTATTATTTATTTATTATTTATTTATTATTTATTTATTATTTATTTATTATTTATTTATTATTTATTTATTATTTATTTATTATTTATTTATTATTTATTTATTATTTATTTATTATTTATTTATTATTTATTTATTATTTATTTATTATTTATTTATTATTTATTTATTATTTATTTATTATTTATTTATTATTTATTTATTATTTATTTATTATTTATTTATTATTTATTTATTATTTATTTATTATTTATTTATTATTTATTTATTATTTATTTATTATTTATTTATTATTTATTTATTATTTATTTATTATTTATTTATTATTTATTTATTATTTATTTATTATTTATTTATTATTTATTTATTATTTATTTATTATTTATTTATTATTTATTTATTATTTATTTATTATTTATTTATTATTTATTTATTATTTATTTATTATTTATTTATTATTTATTTATTATTTATTTATTATTTATTTATTATTTATTTATTATTTATTTATTATTTATTTATTATTTATTTATTATTTATTTATTATTTATTTATTATTTATTTATTATTTATTTATTATTTATTTATTATTTATTTATTATTTATTTATTATTTATTTATTATTTATTTATTATTTATTTATTATTTATTTATTATTTATTTATTATTTATTTATTATTTATTTATTATTTATTTATTATTTATTTATTATTTATTTATTATTTATTTATTATTTATTTATTATTTATTTATTATTTATTTATTATTTATTTATTATTTATTTATTATTTATTTATTATTTATTTATTATTTATTTATTATTTATTTATTATTTATTTATTATTTATTTATTATTTATTTATTATTTATTTATTATTTATTTATTATTTATTTATTATTTATTTATTATTTATTTATTATTTATTTATTATTTATTTATTATTTATTTATTATTTATTTATTATTTATTTATTATTTATTTATTATTTATTTATTATTTATTTATTATTTATTTATTATTTATTTATTATTTATTTATTATTTATTTATTATTTATTTATTATTTATTTATTATTTATTTATTATTTATTTATTATTTATTTATTATTTATTTATTATTTATTTATTATTTATTTATTATTTATTTATTATTTATTTATTATTTATTTATTATTTATTTATTATTTATTTATTATTTATTTATTATTTATTTATTATTTATTTATTATTTATTTATTATTTATTTATTATTTATTTATTATTTATTTATTATTTATTTATTATTTATTTATTATTTATTTATTATTTATTTATTATTTATTTATTATTTATTTATTATTTATTTATTATTTATTTATTATTTATTTATTATTTATTTATTATTTATTTATTATTTATTTATTATTTATTTATTATTTATTTATTATTTATTTATTATTTATTTATTATTTATTTATTATTTATTTATTATTTATTTATTATTTATTTATTATTTATTTATTATTTATTTATTATTTATTTATTATTTATTTATTATTTATTTATTATTTATTTATTATTTATTTATTATTTATTTATTATTTATTTATTATTTATTTATTATTTATTTATTATTTATTTATTATTTATTTATTATTTATTTATTATTTATTTATTATTTATTTATTATTTATTTATTATTTATTTATTATTTATTTATTATTTATTTATTATTTATTTATTATTTATTTATTATTTATTTATTATTTATTTATTATTTATTTATTATTTATTTATTATTTATTTATTATTTATTTATTATTTATTTATTATTTATTTATTATTTATTTATTATTTATTTATTATTTATTTATTATTTATTTATTATTTATTTATTATTTATTTATTATTTATTTATTATTTATTTATTATTTATTTATTATTTATTTATTATTTATTTATTATTTATTTATTATTTATTTATTATTTATTTATTATTTATTTATTATTTATTTATTATTTATTTATTATTTATTTATTATTTATTTATTATTTATTTATTATTTATTTATTATTTATTTATTATTTATTTATTATTTATTTATTATTTATTTATTATTTATTTATTATTTATTTATTATTTATTTATTATTTATTTATTATTTATTTATTATTTATTTATTATTTATTTATTATTTATTTATTATTTATTTATTATTTATTTATTATTTATTTATTATTTATTTATTATTTATTTATTATTTATTTATTATTTATTTATTATTTATTTATTATTTATTTATTATTTATTTATTATTTATTTATTATTTATTTATTATTTATTTATTATTTATTTATTATTTATTTATTATTTATTTATTATTTATTTATTATTTATTTATTATTTATTTATTATTTATTTATTATTTATTTATTATTTATTTATTATTTATTTATTATTTATTTATTATTTATTTATTATTTATTTATTATTTATTTATTATTTATTTATTATTTATTTATTATTTATTTATTATTTATTTATTATTTATTTATTATTTATTTATTATTTATTTATTATTTATTTATTATTTATTTATTATTTATTTATTATTTATTTATTATTTATTTATTATTTATTTATTATTTATTTATTATTTATTTATTATTTATTTATTATTTATTTATTATTTATTTATTATTTATTTATTATTTATTTATTATTTATTTATTATTTATTTATTATTTATTTATTATTTATTTATTTATTATTTATTTATTATTTATTTATTATTTATTTATTATTTATTTATTATTTATTTATTATTTATTTATTATTTATTTATTATTTATTTATTATTTATTTATTATTTATTTATTATTTATTTATTATTTATTTATTATTTATTTATTATTTATTTATTATTTATTTATTATTTATTTATTATTTATTTATTATTTATTTATTATTTTATTATTATTTATTTATTATTTATTTATTAGTTCATAATCAAATTCTATTGTAAATAAATTGTTTTCACTTTCTACTTTTTTCTTGTTTACTACATTACCGCGGTCACAAAACTTCAAAACAAATATCTCTAAAACAAATGCCGATCGAAAAATTAAGTTCTTTTGCATTTTTGATTTAGTATTTGATGCTGATAGGCGATAGCATTTCATTTTTCGCCTCGAGTTAAGTATCGGCCTTCTTTTGCAATTTTGATTTAGTATATGATGCTAATAGCATTTTATTCTTCGCCTCGAGTTATGTATCAGCCTGTATAATACACATTACGTAGGTACACATCTGTACTAAATACTGACACATTTTTATTTCAGGTCTTGTTGGGAATAAATTACATTTATATAAACTTCATGTTGAGAATATTGGTAATGAAAAGCTACACTCAATACATGGAATTTGCAGCCTTGCCTGATTTTACATAACACGGGCGATTTTATAAATCGCTTTCGACAAAAAAAAAACCACCACCCTATCAAGTCTTGGTTTCATTGTGCTATACACAAATAATACGGATGGCCTTGCGACCATCCGTTCGCATATAACCATTTTTTGCTTTGATGGTATTCAATATGCTAAACAGAGCTAGCAGGACCTATTCCTACAGCGCTGAGAGAGATACATTACACCTAAATATCAAACAGCGGTGGCGCCATCTATTCGAAAAGCGGTGAACTACCGGAATTCCCACTCTTCGTTCAAACAACGCAATCCGCACAAAAATCATAGCATTTTCTGCTTCCTGATAATTTCCAAACGAAGGTGATTTTATGGAGATTTTATTGCATACATAGGTAGGTGATTTTTGTGTGCATGGCTAAAAATCAATGATTTATAAATCTAAAAATAAAATCGTGAGTTACTGCCCATTGTTTAATAATGACTGATTTTCAAAAAGTATTTCCTTTTCAATTATTGTTATGAAAAGTTTTCCCCAATAGCTACATTCAATTCAAACCGTTTGAGCATAGAAAATCTCAAATTTAAAAGCAACTTTTGAAGAACAACTGGAAGTACGGAAACGCCATTTAGGGTACGTTCTAAAGCATCGTTTCACTGGACCCTTAACAAAAATTGTTTCGGATACGTTCAGATATCCCATTTGGTGAAATCAGTAATGAACCTGGTGGATATTTATGAATATTTCATTTTCACAATTAGATGTTAGAAGATGTCTGTGGCAGGTGACATAAATCTTTAAAATTTAAATTTTTGGACGTAACAAACATCAAGCAAATTTGTGCGCTAGCTTTCACTAATTAGGATGTTTCCTTGTCTCTGCCTTGTCTCGTCTCCGCTTCTGAAGCCATATCTGAAGCTCGGTGATCGTAGTGGCTCGTACGTAGAACGTAGGTCAATAGATCTGTAAACAAAATAGTCCACGTGATGACCGGTTGTGGCGCATGCGCGTCAACTGTCGTCGCCATTAGGCCATTAGTCATCATTATTTGTGTTTTGGTACAACGCATTATCATCAACAAACAATAAATTTGCCAACCAAACCGCAGGAGCCTCGTCTAAAACCGTCGATATAATGATCGTTAGTGTCACGATTGTCAAGTAGGTTAACATTACTCAAAGGTTCATCAAACCTTGATCCAATTGTGTGTCCTGTGTTTATGTTAAATTTTATTGAAGGTGCAAAACGTCAAATGTCTAAGGAAGAATCCAACATTGAAACCAAATTGAAGACGTTAGAGTTAGATCAGAATCTATCAGGGCTCCCTCTGTCGGTTTGGAAGAAGACTCCTCGAGATGTATGTAACCCCTTTGTACGGAGGAAACGTTCCAGGTTGCTTTCGAGCATCAACCTCTTTGGTACGACTTGCAACTGCAAGAAAACTATACCTAAAGTGAAATCCACGTTGACTTTCACGAGCAGTAGAAAAAGGTTGCTCCGCAAACCAATTTTAAAATTAAGCAACAAGTGTCCTCACGTGGTGTGCGAGTTAAAATGTGCGAAAGAGAATATTAGGAAACGGCTGTTCGGACAGCTAAACAAAAGACGAGTTCAAGACTTTCGAACAATTGTGCAAGGTTGTGAACAGTTAAGTTTAGCTAATGCAAACGATAGTGTGCTAGACTATTCCCTCCCCAGTTTCCAACGAGCACGCTCGATAGTCGGAATGCACAAGGTGGACTCCGGCAATGTAGGAACAAGCTGCTCACATCAGGCACGAATGAGCGCTACTCCACCCTGCGATGTCACAATCGATGAGCTTGCCAGCTACTTTGAAACTTTTGTACATATACCAAAAAAGATGAGCTCAATGGCTGAGATGATGTACATTTAGATATAATATTTATAATAAAAACTTAATAAAAACTGCACATCTTTGTTTTTATCGATTTGTTAAAAATGTAGCCGTAAGAATTTTATCGTCACAAAACATTAGACAATCCAAAGCGAATGCTTTGGAATTGTTTAAACCTGGTGGTTACATGCAGTTGGTTGGACCTTACAAATAACATTCAAAAAGTCATCGATGTTGTGAGTGCTGTTACAAGTTATTCACAATCGAAGATTCGATTGGATCTTCTCATTGTTCTCTGGATGAGTCGCATCCTACATGTTGCGCACTAGGCTGGTCCAAATTTATAGAAATATATATCAGCCAGACAAATTAGTTATTTGCAGCGGAAGTTTTTGCACGACAGAGTAATGTATTCAGCACGACAAAATAGGTATTCGTAATGACAAAGGCGTACACGACAGAATGTGTACTCATGACAAATTAGGGATTCCTCCCTAGGAATCCCTCCATAGGTGTCCCTACACAGGGCCGCGTTTACCAGTAGGCAAAATAGGCACGTGCCTAGGGCCCGGCGAAAGGGGGGCCCGTAAAGGGCCCCCTCTACCTAAATAAAATAGGGGCTAGTGCCCACAAATTATAGAATAAATAATTCGACTTCGAATTCTACAATGTATATATATAAAAAAAAAACTTTATACCAGTAATAATAATTATGCATGATTTCGGTGGTTCTTTTACGCATTATTTTTTCTATTTTTTTTGTAGACGAGCCTCCATAACATCACAGTTTTGAGAAAATATTTAGTTTAACATAACTTTAGCTTTCCTAAAAAATAATTGGTCATGATAGAATTCTTCTAGTCTTCTAGTCGTGTCAGATGAACACTTGAACCTACATGAATTTTGTAATAGAACACGTGGCAATTTTTATCGCTCGTTTAACAGTAATGAAATAACACTTCACTTAGTCACTGATTACACTCTTCTTTGCCTTCCAATGCAGAAGAAAACGGGATTGGTTGATACCTTCTTTGAAAAATAAATGTGATTCCATAGAGATTGTTGGTTAAAATCTAAAAGAAACTATCAAAATGATCTGTTTTTTCTTAGTGCGACACAAAAATGCTCGAACAATGTAGAGTATGCTCAAAACCACACCGAAATATACAAAAATGCTTTATATTCTAGTGCAACAAACATTATGGTTTTGTGGAATTCGCATGATGTGAATGAAATGGATGCACAAAACCTGCGTAAATAAGATAAAATAAAATGTAAAACCCATTTTTGGGGACTGGTCGCTTTTCATACATTTGTAGACAAAAGTACATTCAAGAAAACTCATGTATGTAAAGGATTAAGAACAAAAATTCAAAATGCTATCATCCTGTGTTTAACATCTACGTTAACTTTTTTTTATCTAGAACATTAGCGCTAATGCCAATGCCAACGAGAAAATAATAAGGAAAACTGTAACATGAACTGCATAACCCACAACACTTTTAATGAGTTTTTAAGCGTGTTTTGACATTTACCGTACCCGTTACTGCAACCCGGAGGTATTTGTGGTAAACCCGACACCCCGAGTCTCCGGCCAAAATGACACAGTGGTGACAATCCTACTATCATTTAATATTTAATTAAATTAAATGTTAATTTGTTGCTTTTAGAAGTGTAGAGCTTTTCAAACATTTTATTCGACCTATACTCGATTATAAAGCAACTGTTTATAGTTTTAGTAACGTAATTTTAACAAGTTATTGTTCCACATAATTATAGAAATAACAAAACGCAATTTATTGCAGTTACCCAAAATTTATTAACTTATGACAATGATTTAAATGTCGAACAAAAAATATAAATTGAACAGTTTTATTTATTAAAAATGGCAGAGAATAGAATTTCTTTCAGAGAAGTTAAATTTTATTTTTAATAACAAACATACAAATATAAATCCACTTCTCGTAATGTCGTAGTGCCGTTCATTTTCTATTTAAAGCTGATAAAAAATTATTTGCGCGGTACTCTTTCGGAGCAAAAATAAAACGCACTTGCAATGCTATATATAATATATTGAAAAGGATTTTCTAAAAACTATAAATTATGATGATATCATCAAAACATTTATTGAAGCCAAAATCAGAAAAAGAACATTTTAGATTTGTTAAATAACATATTTTCATTTCATATTTTAATAACATATAACACACTTTAAAAAATGCGATTTTTATTTCTAGTCTTATATCATATACGATACGTAGGTTGAGGGGCCCGGAATTACATGTGTGCCTAGGGCGCGTGAAACCCTAGACGCGGCTATAGCACACTTTAAAAAATGCGATTTTTATTTCTAGTCTTATATCATATACGATACGTAGGTTGAGGGGCCCGGAATTACATGTGTGCCTAGGGCCCGTGAAACCCTAGACGCGGCTCCGTACACACATGCATATCACTGGAAACGGTGGAAGATTACAGTGACACCTTCCGAAGTGAATTCCTTATATGAAGGCTTTGTCAAATATGTTACGGAGACCACGTTTGTTGATGGTCGAACGACGCAAGTTAGGACGCACTAAACTCTGCTAAATTAATAAATAAACCACATCGCATAAAATCACAAGCAATATACAAAGGAGATACATCAGAATGCATATTGTTAGACAGTAGGAAACCCGACCATTCCCGACTGATGATGATGATCAGGCATCGATACATGTCTCGATAAAATAAAATAAAAACCGTGCAAGGAAGAAGAGATTCGTTTTGTTTCATTATTAAAACAGAAACCTTGCAATATGGATAACACCAATTAGAAATATATTTAGAAGTTTCATGACCAAACTTAGAGCTGAAAAGCTTTTTGTTCAAAAGGGTCCAAAGGAACTGGTGGTTTACCCTTAGCATTTTTCAAAGATTTTGCAAATGAGCCGCCATTTCTGGAATTTCGTCGAAATAGTTAAATAATAAATTAAAGCAGAGGAAACTCTGAATAAGTTATGACTATGAAATTTTTTGGCACAAGCAATAGTTTAGCTGCATGAGCAAATTCAATTTCATCGAGATCGGTCGTACTGCATTAAAACTAGTAGCCAGGATTTGTCAGATATTTTGATTCTAATGACAGTAGGTAGTGTCAAACGCTAATGTTTTTACAATACCTACTGTCAATATAAGCTGCGTTCGGATATTGTACACCGTTACACTTTTTACACCCAATAACACGGTGTCAACGGAGTACAATATCCGAACGCAGCTTTAATCGACATATCTGTCTAGAATTACAAAGTCTAAGCCGAGTGTTTGTTTTTTAAAACGTTTATTTATTATAAAAAGCACAAAAATGTCTAAAGACTACGCACAAGTATATTATTGCGGTTAAAGATAATATAATGGTTTAAAAATAAGGCTTTGTAATAATTTGTGATTCACTTCACTTTAGGGAAAGTCTTTCACGTATTTCGGTTTTGGTTTTCGGTTTTACTAATCACTTAAAGCTTGATAAGTAACTTAGTGGTAACGAGCGCGGTAGTTCACGCGAGCGCGATGTTGACAGTTAAGAGTTGGATTAACAGTGATCTCTTAAACAAAGGGACTGCTTATTTATATAATTACTTATCAGACCTTCGAAGTGCTTAGGGTTGCATTTTATTCTTATTCAGGGCAAGTGTAGGAACGGTAACACCTCCCCCCTTAAGTGGAAGCACGCAGCCAAGGGTGAGCTGCTTCCGTCTGGGCGTCCTCCTCAGGAGTGGGACTGCTGGATGTTTTAGCTCTGTAACATTTATAAGTGATATAAATACAAGCACTTATAAGAGCGATGATTAAAATTGTTGATGCCGTCCCAATGGTTGATTGGCGTTGGACGCTTTCTATGGTGTCCAGGTCTCTTCGGAGATCCGTGAGTCTATTTCGGGTTTCGTTCGTCTCTTTCCATTGGAGTAGCTGGAGACTCAAGTCTTCATGCTTCCAGTGTGGAATGTTCTCGGGAGTTTCTTCTATCTTCAGAGGGTGGATCTGGAACTGTCTGTTGTGGATTATCTTCGATCTTGTCTTCATATTTTCTTGGTTCCATTTGAAGTCACATCCATCTGATATTTGGATTAGATGGGTACCGTGGATGATTCTATCTTCTTTTCTATCTTCACATGTGGTGGTTAACCTTTCTTCTCCGGGTGTTAACAATAACCATTCGTTCTTGCTGATCTTCGTGAGTTCTGGGGATCTCTTCTTTGTTTCGTCATGGGTACATCTTCCATCTTTACATTGGTGCGTCAATAGTTTGTATTCGCATGGGGAGTCTTCGTCTTGTACTCTGCTGGTAGCTTCGCACAGGAATTTCTTTTCTTTGATTTCCAGGCATGGTGTCTTCATGGAGATATACCTGAGACTATTTTCGGCAAGGTAAGGGTTGTCAATTTTTAGGATTTTAGTAATGTTCTGGAAGAACTGTGGGATTGGGAGAATTCAATAGAATTGGTAAGTTTCAATTTCACATAAGGGAATTTCGATCAGAAAATTGAGTTTGTTATCATTTCTGAATGCTTTTATGGATAAGGCGTTTTCCATTGCGTAGATATTTTCTCTTTTTATGGGCAAAGGTAATTTTTCATTTTCCAGATTTGTTTCTATTAGCATCAATTCTTCTAGTAGGCTGTTTATGTCTAGCATCGTGGGATGGTATGTTTCAAACATTGCAAAAGTCTTTGCAGTTATGATCCTCTCCAATAGCCAGTTTATTGTAAATATGTTGCTTGTCAGTTGTTGCAAAATAAAGTGTAGATTGACCTTCTTTGTAATGTCCAAAGTAAATATTGTAAGATTTTCCATGGCCACTCCCATTTGTATTATTCTTGATTTGATGACAAGTTGGTTTTTCTGCAGAATTTTCAGGTTGTCTTGAAATTCTTTCATTCCTTTTAAAGATAGGGACATTTGTTCTTTTTGAGTCTTTATAACTCTCTTTTGATTCTCCTCCAAAGCGGTTATTGCTTGATCGTATTGATGTGCATCTTCTTGGTCTAAATTTCCAGTTATAACTTTGATTATTCCGCCTAGGGCATTGATTAGTCCTCTTTTATTTCGTAAGTTAGGTTTTAGTTGCTCCTTGTTGTTATTCATTAATTCTTGAGTCGTTTTCAGTGCTGATAATGGGCCAGTTATATCTTGATAGTAATGATTCTTCTCTTTTGCTTTTTCCAATTGTGTGTAAAATTCGTCACATCTTTGATTAATTTGGTTGACTTCCTCGAATAGTGGATCTAAGTCGTATTGGGTGATTATAGTCCACGATGAAATTTGGTTTTCTACTGTCCAAATGTATACAGGGAAGATGACTTCTTTGATTTTCGTTAGGGTGATGGCTGCATCGACGTTGACGGCGATGAGGCATCTGGAACAATTCCATGTTTTAGGTATCGAGTGTGATATCGCTGGATTCCTCGTTTTGTTTCAACTTCTACTGTGTCGTTTTCAAATACATTTAATATTTTAAAAGGGCCAAAATAGGGTTTTTGTATTTTATTGCTTTTGGTTAAGTTCTTGACGTACACCATTTCGTCTATTTTCCATTCAGATTGTTTCACTTTTTCTTTTTGTTTTTCTTGTGTCTTTTCTTTTCTACGTTGATCTTTTTGTTTGATGCGATTGTAAAGAATTTTCATTCGCTCTTTATGTTGATTTGTTTGATCTTGGTAATATGTTTCGTCATAATATATATACTGTTGTTATATGCGATAATTGCCAGTTTCATTTTTGTTAATGAATTTGCTTCTCCTCCTTCGTTCAGGCATCTAAGATGTTCTAATATTGTAGAATGGAATCGCTCTACATTAGCTTGAGATTCGGGGTTCTTTGCTGTTCCAAATCTGATGTTAATCTTCTGTAATCTCATTAGCTCCTTAATTAACTTGTTGTTAAATTCGGTTCCTTGATCACTTTGTATTTCTTCTGGTGTTCCATAAAATTTAAAGTACGTAAGTAAAGCGTCAGCTATGTCAGTTGGGTTTTTGCTGGTGACTGGTATGGCTTGTCCTAGTCTCGAGAAGGTATCGATGATTGTTAAAAATTTGTCTTTTCCTATTGTGAATAGATCAATAAATAATTTGTCAAAAGGTGCATCTGGGGCGACTGTGATTGGTAGAGGTGTCACTTCCGGATGTCTATTATATTTGCTTCTTTTGCAGGTCGCACAATTGTTAATTACTTTTTCAATTGTGTGACGCATTTTTTTCCAATAATAGAATCTCTGTAGGTGGACTAATGTTTCTTCTAAGCCTCTATGATTTGTAGTTCCCTCATGATAGTCTATGATAATTTGTAGTTGTGTTTCTGTGTTTTCGATCACTTCTGCTTGTTTCGTGCATCTAATAATCGTAGGGCCATTGTCTGTCATTCTTTCAGAATATACTTTACAGCAAAGATGATAAAGGTCTTCATTTTCGGTAAATATATAGTAAGTTTGTTTTTCAGTCATATATTCCTTGAAGATATTGAAAATTTCCATTTCTTTATTGTTCTCTGGAATTTTTATGTTATAGATATGTCTTTCACTGATTTGTTTATATCGAACTTCTAGTTTATTATTATTTCCTGTGGTTAGAATAAATTGTTTCTTTTTATTATCCAAAATTGTTTCTTGAATTTCAATTGTTTTTGTCGGTTCGTTTGTTCCGGTCGAATGGATGGTGTCCGAATCACTGTCCGCTGGTGGGGTGTATCCGTTATTCTAATTTCTTTTCTTCCGACTCCTTGTACAGGGTTGTCGTTGTTATCTTCTATACTTATTCCAAGTTCATTTATAATTTCAAGTAATTCTTCATCATCTATTTCAACAATGAGAGAATTGTTGTCATTAATGTTTGTCAATGGATTTAACTGCTCTAGTTTCATTCTTGATAATGCATCAGCATTTTGATTAAGTTTTCCTTTTTTATAAACGATTTCCATGTTAAATTCTTCTAATTTGATTTTCAATCTCATAAGTCGCGAATTTGGTTCTCTTAATGACTATAACCAAACCAAGGGTCGATGATCTGTATACAGGGTGAACTTCCTGCCGTAGATATATGGTCTAAATTGTCTTACAGCGTATACGATAGCTAGGAGTTCTTTCTCTATGGTAGAATACTTTTGTTCTGATGATGATAGTGTTCTTGATGCATAACATATGGGTCGATCACATCCTGGTGTTCCTTGAGATAGCACAGCTCCAAGTGCTACGTCTGATGCGTCGGTTGTTATTATGAATTCTTTCTCAAAGTCTGGGTGTTGGAGAATTGGCTCGTTGATTAGTAAATTTTTGCATTTTTCAAAAGCGTGATGATATTCTGTAGTAGTATTAATTTTAGCATTTTTCTTCAAACATTGTGTAAAAGGTTTCGTAATTTCTGCGAAATTTTTGATGAATTTCCTGTAGTATCCTAAAAGTCCTAAGAATGATTTTATCTCCTTTCTTGTTTTTGGTACTGGGTATCTTTTTATTGCGACGACTTTTTCCGAGTTAGGCTTTACTCCATTTTCCGTTACCAGATGTCCAAGGTATTTTAATTCCTTTTCCAAAAAGTTGCATTTTTCCAATCTTATTTTAAAATTTGCTTCCTGTAGTTTGGTAAATACAGTTGTTAGCTTCTTTACATGTTCATCAAGGGATGTTGAATAAATTATTATGTCATCAATGTAAACAAGGCACGTGTCTTCTTGTAATCCTCGTAAAACATTATCCATTAGTCTCTGGAAAGTGGCAGGTGCGTTTTTTAACCCGAAGGGCATCCGTTTGAATTCGTAATGTCCTTGCTCTGTTGAAAATGCTGTTTTAGGGGCATCATCCCTCCCCATTTCCACTTGGTGATATCCGCTAGCTAGATCAAGGGATGTAAAATATTTTCCTCTTCCTATTTTGTCCAATATATCTGCTATGTTCGGTATTGGGTATTTGTCTTCAATCATATTTTTGTTAAGTTGTCTAAAGTCGACTACCATTCTTTGTTTTAGTCTTCCATCCTTTTCTGTTGTCACTATGTGTACGGCTGCAGACCAGGGTGATATTGATTCCTGTATAATATCTTGCGAAAGCAAATCTTTCACTTGTTTCTTTATTTCTTGTTTCATCGCTATAGGTTGTCTGTACATTTTTACGTAGACTGGTTTATCGTCCTTCATATTTAATAAATTGTGTTTGATTGTTTGTTTGATTGTTTGATTGTGTTTGAAAAATGTTTGATCCTGTGGGTGAAAGTTAATGGTTCTCCTTCTACATATAATATGTCCTTGAATTTGTTCAATAAAATTCTTAAAATTGATTCCTCTTCGATGTTAAAATTATTTTTCTCGATAGTGTCGTTAATCATAGCTTGAATTTTGTCATCTTTCATGGTTTTACGGTATCCTATGTTTATTCTTTCTTCAAAACTTTCAATTGGTTTTACCTTAATTCGATGATTTTTATAATCCATATGAAATAATTCTTCTGTCGGGTTATTTATTCTTACGTATGTTTTTCCGTTCATTACTTTGACGAGCGCTTCTGGTGCAAGCGTAATCTTCTGTTTATTTATTTCCGTAAGGCTTCTCGGGAAGATAGCGTATCCATCGAGCATGTTGGTAACTTGATACTCTAGTACGGTAGATTTTCCTGGTAAGAGTTTTATCTCAGTCAGCCTCGTATAGTATGGTAATTCAACTTTGGGTGTTAAAAATAATTCTTGTTCCGTGTCAATTTTTCCTTTTATTTTCGTAATAAAATCCATTCCAATTAACATATCGTATTGTGTTGAAAAATCAAAACAATAAAATAGGTGTTGTTTATCTTCTTTAAAAATATCTGGCATAATATTTTGTATAGCCTTTGATCCACATTCTACTCCATGCGGTGTTTGAATTTTGAATTCTTCAGTTACTGCACAATCTTGCATTAGGTTGTAAATTTTCGAGTTAACTAAACTTTTCGATGCGCCAGTGTCGATTAGAATTTTGAATCCATTGAATTTTAAATACGGTAGTTTGGGATCGAGTGTTGGGACATATGTAATATATCCTGTTATCCTTCCTCGTTGACAGGGGTGACGGTAAGAAAATTTACGAAGTCTTGGTAAGTTGGTTCTTCTTCTTCGAAATTCTCTTCTTCATAATATTCTTCGTTTTCCTGTATATTATCAAGGTATTCCTGTTGTACTTGTTCAGGGTCATTTACAGGTGGGGCTTCTTCTTCATATTGTTCGTTGATCATCACGTTTGCGGGCCAAAATTTCTTTGTTGGTCTTTGTAGAGATGAACCAGGGCGTTTGATAGCTGATGTATCCACGTCCATAGGTGTAGGCTGGGTTGATCGTTGATTATATTGACCAGGTGCAAGAGCGAACTTTTCTTGGGGTCTTGGTAAATTTTGGGCTGGTGGAATGTATTGTTGTCTTCTCTGGATCAAGTTTTGCTGTTGCTGTTGATGCTGTTGGTAATTACCTGTTCTAGGCTGGTAATATTGTGGTCGGGATGTCGATTGATGTGGTTGTTGATGTCGGTAATTATTTGATTGATGTTGTTGAGGTTTAATCACAATGGGTTGTGATTCTTTGACGTATTTGATGTTTGATTGTCCTTTTTGTAGACCTCTTATTCTTCTATTTTGTAGCGTATTGAAATTTTCGATTTCGCATGCATACCTTTCTGCTGCTTCGATATCCGCTGGGTTCTTTATTTTCACTTCTTGTGTGAGTTCTCTGTCGATCATATACAGGCCACATAAAAATGTCTGTAGGGCAAGGTTGTTGTATTGTTCGATTTTTATATGTCTTCTCTGTTCATCTGCTTCGGTTAGGTTGATTTTTGACAGTAGAGCGTATAGGGTTGCTCTTACTTTTGAAGCATAGTGTTGGATTTTTTCTCCCTGCATCGGCAAAGTATTATTCAAGTCATATGCCATCACGGCTTCTGACCGCTTATCACCGAAATTATGAACTAAAATCTCTTTTAGTTCCGGCCAGGTGGTTGGTCTCCTATTTGCGTTGATAGCCTCTCTCGCTATACCTTCCAATTTTCCTTTGAAGATCATCAGAAGTTCAAGTTTCATTTCCAGGTTATTGGGATTTGGTGTTAAAAATTTAGCAATCAGGAATTCGCACGCCTCGATGTAATTTGCAAGAATTTTCTTGTCTCCATTGAAGGTGGGTATCATATTTTGATGTATTGGTTTTATTTCTGCCATGTTTTCGATGCGGATGTTTTCTTCTACTTCGAGAATAGCTTCCAAAATGTCTTGAGTGAACGTCTCAATCTTGACAGCTTTGCGGTGCACAGGTAAAAAGAATCGCGAAAGGAATTGCCGAAAATAAATCAAAGGTACTTACAGCAATATGATGTTGATGTATTCCATTGGTCCAACGTTGTAGTCCAGAATCGGGTAGGTTGCGGTTTTGTTGAAGGGTTGAAATCCAAACGTGAAGGGTTGTAAATCCAATAATTCACGCACAAAAGATCCGCACGACTGCGCCAATTACAAAGTCTAAGCCGAGTGTTTGTTTTTTAAAACGTTTATTTATTATAAAAAGCACAAAAATGTCTAAAGACTACGCACAAGTATATTATTGCGGTTAAAGATAATATAATGGTTTAAAAATAAGGCTTTGTAATAATTTGTGATTCACTTCACTTTAGGGAAAGTCTTTCACGTATTTCGGTTTTGGTTTTCGGTTTTACTAATCACTTAAAGCTTGATAAGTAACTTAGTGGTCACGAGCGCGGTAGTTCACGCGAGCGCGATGTTGACAGTTAAGAGTTGGATTAACAGTGATCTCTTAAACAAAGGGACTGCTTATTTATATAATTACTTATCAGACCTTCGAAGTGCTTAGGGTTGCATTTTATTCTTATTCAGGGCAAGTGTAGGAACGGTAACACCTCCCGCCTTAAGTGGAAGCACGCAGCCAAGGGTGAGCTGCTTCCGTCTGGGCGTCCTCCTCAGGAGTGGGACTGCTGGATGTTTTAGCTCTAGTAACACTAGTTCTACTAGTTTTATTTTAATGTAGACATGGCCGATCTCGATCAAATAGAATCTCATGCAGCTAAACTATTAATTTTATATATAGTATGATAAAGTCATGTGCCTGGCCACATCGGATTTTTTTCACATAGTGGCGTATGTGATCAAATGAGCGTCTACACATTCGGCGTTTTTTTACCGCTGGAAGCGAATGGTAGTTAATCTGAGGAAACTTTTGAACGATACGCAAATTTTAATAGTTGATGTCCTGACATGAATGCGGTACGATTTGTTTAAAAAAGCAAGAGCCTTGCTTGGTAATAAAAACGTATGGGCCTTTGATGGACGAATAAATGCCAAAGTTAATAATAAAAAGGTTGAAATAAGATCTGAAGGTGATTTAACGAATGGTAATGTTGTCTGATTCTGATTATGAATAATTGTACGTACACTGTTTTCTTTATGTTTTATGAACATGTATTTAATGTGGCGGTTGAAATGAATTGCAGAATATTGTTGGAAATTTATAATTAATTAATATTCATATACTTTTACCCCAAATTCCATTTGTGTTTATATTCATTTTTTTGGTTGTAAAATATTTTTTTTTGTGTTGTTTAGCAGCTTTTTTTTTCATATTTCACGTTAAGAGGGGCGTTTATCCATACACCAGTTACATACAAAAGACGGGCGCATAAAAAGCAGATCGGAGTCCAAACTATTGCACTGATATGTAAAAGTAAGGTACTGTTGAAATGTGTAAGCATAGGTATGAACGTGTTGGTTTTACGTTCATAGGTTGCACTGCGCCTGCGTACGCTCCAGTTTTGAACGGGACAAGCTCTTTTCACGAAATTTTGTTTGGGAATATAATTGTGTTAAGTCGGACACGCATATGTTAACCCTTTTTCAAGATGGCGGAAAATGCACATAGGAAATCTTGGTCGACAATTTGAAGTCAAGCTTTTCTAGGCACCCGCACGTCATATCATAAATTTAGCCTTCTCGGTTCATTTGCATTTCCAAATGTATACAGGGCGAGTCACTAGAGTCGCGGTGGTAGATATAGCAATTATCTTTAGAGATGGAAAAAAATATTTAATACAAAAGTTGTTTGGCATATCATTTTTTACAACGTAAAATTATTTTCATTTATACTGGGTGTTGCATTTAGGCGTAGCAGAAAATAAATTAACTTTTTTAAATGGAATGCCCTGTATATTATAACATATTATGATTGCGAAGAAAATTGTCTTACTAATTGTATCAGGTGATATTGACGTAAAGCTAATAGTTTCTGCAATATACAATTTTTTATTAAAAAAATGGCCGTTGCAGGCCTTTCCCGAAAACTACGTAATAGCATCATTTTTTGCAGATATTTTCTTACAACTTTGTCAGTAAATAACCAATACTAATAGGGAGGTGATAGTGCCCAAAGAAATTTTATGCGCTATACAGGGTGTTCCTAGCACCTAATCAATTTTGATATTTTTCACATGGCTTTTTCTTGAGTTTTTTAAATGGAACGCCCTGTATATTATTTGCTGGTTGCATATCCCATTAAGTAGCCTTTAATTTATATTAAGTGTGGCATATACATATTTGTACCCGTTTTCGTGATATTTGGAATTTAAAGAAAATGTGTAATAAAGTATACCAATACAGTGCTTTAATATTACAGCCTGCATAACATGGTTCTTTTTTAATGATTTTTTTTTTGTAAAGAGAACATAGAAAGGAAAAAAATACTTTTGTTGAATTAAAAAACTGACAGAATTGCTCAAAATAAATTGAAAAGTACATGGAATTACCATTTAGTTACTCAATATGAAAAATTAATATAATTTGAGACAACTAAAAATTAAATAAAAACAAATAATTAAGAGAAACCACAACTAATAACATTTATTAAACTATTTTTTAAACTTGATAAGCATTAACATAAAACTAGTAAAAAACTATAACAATTAAAGATAAAACAACAAGTAGTTATTGATTTGGTAGGTGTTCAAAATGCCCTCCATTTTGTCTTCTACAAGCATTAATCCGATGGGTAAAAGATCTCGAAGTATTTCTTAATATCTCTCTCTTATTTTCTCTGATGTCAGCAAAAACATTTCTTATTCTAATCTTCATATCGTCTTGTGTGGTAGGTGGTGTCTGGTATACTAATTCCTTAACATGACCCCACAAAAAAAATCCAACTTATTTAGATCAGGAGATCTTGGCGGCCATAACGTAGGGCCTCCTCTTCCAATCCATTTGTTGGGGGGGTATTGGTTGTTCAAAAATTGTCTTACGTTCAGACTAAAGTGGGGTGGGGTCCGTCGTGATGGAAAATTAAGTTTTGGCGAATATTAAGCGGCAAATCATCTAAATATTCATGTAGATGGTTGTTAAGAAAATGTAAGTACCTTTGACCATTTACGGAACCCTCAAAAAAGTAAGGCCCTAGCAAATTGGTACCTACTATTCCACCCCATACATTGAGTGACCATCTATGTTGATGGTCCAAAGGCCTGATAACGCGAGGATTTTCTGTTGCATAAAAATGGAAGTTATGTTGGTTAACATACGCATTTTTATGAAACGTAGCTTCATCAGTAAAAAGAACAAAGTCAAAAAAATTTGCTTGTTGAATTTTAGCCGCTGCCCAATTACAAAAATTTAATCTCTTTTCTAAATCGTTTTCGCTCAATTCCTGTACATGTTGCACATGATATGGATGATACTTGTGTCGCCGTATTATTCTGGACACAGATGATTGGGTTATTCCTTGATTTCTTATTTGTCTAGTGCTTGAGTATGGATTTTCTACCACACTAGCAACTACCAGAAATTCATTCTCTTCATGTGTCGCCGCTTTTGTTCTTTTTCTTTTTTTGTAAGTAATAGTACCTGTTGATTCAAAACGTTCCCGAACTCTATTAATTGTTCTTGCATCGGGATGCCGTCTTTCGGGATATCGCTGAGCGTAAATTCTTGAGGCCAGTAGAGCGTTTTTGCCGGCTTCTCCATAGATGTAAATAATATTTATCAGTTCCTCTTTAGTATAATTAAAATTCATCGTTAACAGAGATTACAAATGTTGGTTAGCTATATTAAGTCTGTTGACAGCAATAACTACACGTCTGTTATTTGTTTTTGTTTCCATGACAACGAGGTTAGTAGTAGAAGTAAATCGAAGCTAACTTAAAATATTAGAGTAACTCTGCTATTTAAATGTATCTTTATAAAAATAGCATTTTTAACTTTACCAACATTTATAATTTATTTATATTATAACAAAATACATGAAAAAAACTAACTCAATTATACAGGGTGTAATATTAAAGCACTGTATTGGTATACTTTATTACACATTTTCTTTAAATTCCAAATATCACGAAAACGGGTACAAATATGTATATGCCACACTTAATATAAATTAAAGGCAACTTAATGGGAAATGCAACCAGCAAATAATATACAGGGCGTTCCATTTAAAAAACTCAAGAAAAAGCCATTTGAAAAATATCAAAATTGATTAGGTGCTAGGAACACCGTGTATAGCGCATCAAATTTCTTTGGGCAGTATCACCTCCCTATTAGTATTGGTTATTTTCTGACAAAGTTGTAAGAAAATATCTGCAAAAATGACGCTATTACGTAGTTTTCGGAAAAGGCCTGCAACGGCCATTTTTTTAATAAAAAATTGAATATTGCAGAAACTATTAGCTTTACGTCAATATCACCTGATACAATTAGTAAGACAATTTTCTTCGCAATCATAATATGTTATAATATACAGGGCATTCCATTTAAAAAAGTTAATTTATTTTCTGCTACGCCTAAATGCAACACCCAGTATAAATGAAAATAATTTTACGTTGTAGAAAATGATATGCCAAACAACTTTTGTATTAAATATTTTTTTCCATCTCTAAAGATAATTGCTATATCTACCACCGCGACTCTAGTGACTCACCCTGTATAATGACTGGACTATTAATAGTCATCCGAAAATAATTGAAAAACTTCGCGTCATCAATTAGATTTATTGGATGGATCCAAATAAGACAATTTTTTGTTTGCCTCTTCTTTCTTCACCGCTATAACAACAGAGCAAGAAATTGTTGACGGTCCATTTTAAGTTGTACAGTGACGACTAAACACAACTGTCAATTTCGCAGTTGAAAGTCGGCGCCGGCGGTGAAGCCGCCAAATGTGTAAACCCACGAATTTTTTTGAGCGGCGACGACACATTTGCCGCCGCGGCAAAAACCGCCCAATGTGTAACCGGCGTAAATGTTACAATTGAATATATTATATTCGCTGTAAATCTCTGTTTTAAAGTTTCTTGTGTTGTGTTTCGTTACAGGTAATACCACTTATATTTGTTGTAGCATGTTTATCCTATTTGATAATGTATTGGGCCACTTTAATTTGTTAGTTACACTATTAATTTCATCTCAGAAACGTTATTGCGTAATGTCTAATGACACGAAATTGCCGTAGTTTTTTATTCCTTTGTGCATCTTGTGTTGTTATATTGTTGTTATTCCTTGGTTGTGGTTTGGCTAACATTTATCTTGCTTTACATATGGTTTAGCTGGGTTTACCTGGTTCTTTACTGCTTGTTGATGTTGGAAATGCTTTATTAATTTATTATCAGTTGTTGAAATACATTCGACCTTTGAATATTGTTTTTCGTTCATATACAATAACGAGGACAACAAATGAGAAAAGTTGTAGCGCGAAAGCAGCGGAAAACGTAAGCACCTAAAAGCTATAACCAGCGGGCTGACACCGTCAGTACCTCTGCCACGTTTTTCATTTATAAGTTTCGTTATTGTTGCTTTATCAACTCATTTATACACTTACGTTTGAAGGTCGAACATATTTAGGTTGTGTTGTACAATTTTCTTTTCCAGCTACATCGGAACCCACAAATATAAAATATGAAAACAAACATAAATGACAAAACAAGACAACTAAACTACAAAAACAAATACCAGCTTTTACAACTATGAAAATCACAAATTAACAACCTACAATCTACAACTGAAATTACAAATATCTATATATATATATATATATACATATATATATATATATATGTTTATATAATATATATATATACATATATATATAT
This sequence comes from Aphodius sticticus, assembly GCA_963966075.1. Classification (NCBI taxonomy): domain Eukaryota; kingdom Metazoa; phylum Arthropoda; class Insecta; order Coleoptera; family Scarabaeidae; genus Aphodius; species Aphodius sticticus. The sequence continues at coordinate 58,886,424 of OZ014506.1, forward strand.
ATATATATATACAGGGTGTCCGGAAAGTACTGGGACCCAGCTTCACCGTATATTCTTGATGTCAAATGGGAGCAATTAAGCCAAAAATCCCATAGTAAAAAGTGCTTCCTTAAGAAGTTATAAGGTGTTAAAGATAGAAAATATATTTCTTGTTTTGCGTATATTTCAGAAAAGAACCGGCCGATCAAGCTGAAAATGGGTACCCTTAGCCTTTTGGAGAAGCCAAACATGATAAGAGTATTAGGACATTTGCATATTGTAGAGGGAGCTGTCGGCACCTTTTCTGGGGTAGTATTATTATGATATTTTTATTATTATTATGACTATGGGCGGTATGACTAGAAATTATGATACGGACGTTAATTTCACATAAAAAATGTTTACCTATTTTATGCCGATAAAATCCACCGTTTTCAAGAATAACGCAATTAAACATTTTGTGTACATATTTGCTAAAAGCTATATCATTATAAAAAATTTAACTTAATTTTCACTTATTCTTTATTTATAAATTTATAAGGTTTTAAAAATGTCCACCGTTTAGTTCAACACATCTTTCACAACGTTTTCCTAAGCTTTGTCGTACTTTAAAAAATGACTCAAAGTTATTTCTAATTTCATTTCCTGCGTCAATGATCGTTCTTTGCTAATCTTGCCTAGTATTAATAGACTTGCCGGTATACAATATATTTCATAGAGCTCCATATCAAAAAATCTAATGGGTTGAGGTCTGGGCTTCTCGGTGGCCAAGGATAATCACTCCAGCGGTGCGGAAAGTGTCTAAATAGTTTCGCACAGTTTGCAGGAAATGAGCGGGAGCACCATCGTGCATAAACCATACACTCCCACGCAGGTTTAAAGGGATGTCTTCTAATAACGTAGGTAGAACGTTGTCAAAAAAATTTGAATACGATGCACCATTTAATCGAGGAGGAAGTTCGTAAGGCCCGATCAAATGATCTCCAACAACGTCGCACCATACATTTACTGAAAATTCGTGTTGGAAATGTTTATTTCTGGATAAATGGGGGTTTTCTACATTCCAGGAGTGAGAATTGCGTGTGTTTAGGATACCACGGCGTGTAAAAGTTGCCTCATCGGTAAATAACACACTGCCAAAAAATGTTGGGCCGTGATTTTGTTTGTTTCGTAGCCATCGACAAAGTTTTAGTCTTTGTGGCAAATCATTTGGTAGCAACGCCTGCACATTAGTGTGGCGGTACGGATAAAGCAGAAAAATGTTATGCGCGCTTGTCAGGGGTACTACAGTAGCTGCACATAATTTCCGTACTCTTACTTCAGGATTTTCTTCTATTCGGAACAAAATATCTTCCTCCTCCTCAATGGTTGGCGAAGTTGGTCGTCCTGCATGGCGCTTTAGCGCCGAAAACTTCCATGTTCATTCAGCCGTTGAAATATATTTTGGAAAGGCTTTCTATTGGTTGGCGACGATTTTGGTACTACTGCCTGTATGTTCCCGCTGCTGCTGCTCCATTAAATTGCTCTTGAGCATAAACAGCAACCATATCGGTCATTTCCGAGTTTGAAAAAAAATTCTGCCGAGGCATATTTTTTTGTGATAAAATACCACAAATATGTAATGAACTGTGAAATAATCACTTAAATACAGTATCGTTAAGCAAACTGACACAAATGCATTTACGTTTGACACATAGTAACTTGATAGACTAACATTGCATAAACTACAGTTATTAAATACACAGTACGTTTAATTGCGTTTTTCTTCAAAACGGTGGATTTTATCGGCATAAAATAGGTAAACATTTTTTATGTAAAATTAACGTCCGTATCATAATTTTTAGTGATACCGCCCATAGTCATAATAATAATAAAAATATCATAATAATACTACCCCAGAAAAGCTGCCGACAGCTCCCTCTACAATGCAAATGCCCTAATATTATCATGTTTGGCTTCTCCAAAAGCCTAAGGGTACCAATTTTCACCTTGATCGGCCGTTTCTTTTCTGAAATATACGCAAAACAAGAAATATATTTTCTATCTTTAACACCTTATAACTTCTTAAGGAAGCACTTTTTACTATGGGATTTTTGGTTTAATCGGTCCCATTTGACATCAAAAATATACGGTTAAGCTGGGTCCCATTACTTTCCGGACACCCTGTATATATATATATATATAAAGGAGAAAGGTATTTGTCGGGCAATTCCGTCATACGAAGATCGAAGAAGCAACCGTATACACAAAAACAAAAAACAACAACTTTTTCACAAAAATTGTTTATTGTTTTTATTGTTTTCGTATGACGGAATTGCCCGACAAATACCTTTCTCCTTTATATCTTACCGTCGATTAACCAGCTTTCCTATATATATATATATATATATATATATATATATATATATATATATATATATATATATATATATAATGTAAAATTTGTTCAAAAATCGTCGATCGAAGATAATAATATTAATAAACTTTAGTCGGGTGTCGATCCAATAAAACTCCACTACAACTACAACTTTAAATATAAACATACACTTACAATTATGTAAATTTGGTAGACTGGCATCAGAGGCATCTTTGCATTCATCTGGATGGAATTGTACATTACATTTTAAAACAACAAAACACACACTTTAAAAACCGAACAGAACAAAATCACCGTTGCGGACATTGAGAGGTTACGTTGTATCAAGTGTGCGGCATGCTGAACACGACGGAAACTTTTCAAACTCAATGTCAACCATGCGCTGAGTGAGCCACCATCCAACTGGGAACCTCAGAAAACCAAATCACTTCCAGTATCATCAGTACTATTACCATTCACAAAATCCAAACTCATTAAGTAAGAATATATATTACTCAATCCCTCCAGGTCAGTTTTAAAATTTATACAGTTCTCTGTTGAATTTATGTGGTACATCTCAAGGAATAAACGGTTATTATAATGAGTCTCAGTGTCCAAAATTTTTATGTTCTCAAAGTCAAACGAGTGATCCTTATTAAGACTGTGTGAAGCTAGGGCACATCTAGTTTTACCTGTTCGACAATCACTCTTATGTAAGCTAACTCTGACTTTTAGCCAATTTTTAGTAATGCCCACATATTTCCCTTCACAATCCCGACAACAAATCTCATAAATCACGTTTGATTTGTACCACACCGGATCTTGGTCCTTAATACGAGAAAAAAACCTTCCAACCTTATTGGGATAATGCTGAGCGATCTTTATATTTTCGGGTAGTGAGCGCGTCAATACATGCTTAAGAGTGTGTGTCAATCCCGGCACCATGGTAATTTTCTTATACTTGATTATTGGGCTAGGTACGTCAAATATGCTGGCAACAGGTTCTCTGGTGTACGTAGAAGAGTATGAGATTTGTTGTCGGGATTGTGAAGGGAAATATGTGGGCATTACTAAAAATTGGCTAAAAGTCAGAGTTAGCTTACATAAGAGTGATTGTCGAACAGGTAAAACTAGATGTGCCCTAGCTTCACACAGTCTTAATAAGGATCACTCGTTTGACTTTGAGAACATAAAAATTTTGGACACTGAGACTCATTATAATAACCGTTTATTCCTTGAGATGTACCACATAAATTCAACAGAGAACTGTATAAATTTTAAAACTGACCTGGAGGGATTGAGTAATATATATTCTTACTTAATGAGTTTGGATTTTGTGAATGGTAATAGTACTGATGATACTGGAAGTGATTTGGTTTTCTGAGGTTCCCAGTTGGATGGTGGCTCACTCAGCGCATGGTTGACATTGAGTTTGAAAAGTTTCCGTCGTGTTCAGCATGCCGCACACTTGATACAACGTAACCTCTCAATGTCCGCAACGGTGGTTTTGTTCTGTTCGGTTTTTAAAGTGTGTGTTTTGTTGTTTTAAAATGTAATGTACAATTCCATCCAGATGAATGCAAAGATGCCTCTGATGCCAGTCTACCAAATTTACATAATTGTAAGTGTATGTTTATATTTAAGACCATTTTTTTCTGTTTTTCATGGCAAATTGTTGTTAATTCGGGACTGTGTATTTTATAGATTGCTTGAAGAAGAATCAAATACGATTCGAAATATAGCAAAGATTGAAAGTAAGTTGTAGTGGAGTTTTATTGGATCGACACCCGACTAAAGTTTATTAATATTATTATCTTCGATCGACGATTTTTGAACAAATTTTACATTATATATATATATATATATATATATATATATATATATATATATATATATATATATATATATATATATATATATATATATATATAATGTAAAATTTGTTCAAAAATCGTCGATCGAAGATAATAATATTAAGTAAGAATATATATTACTCAATCCCTCCAGGTCAGTTTTAAAATTTATACAGTTCTCTGTTGAATTTATGTGGTACATCTCAAGGAATAAACGGTTATTATAATGAGTCTCAGTGTCCAAAATTTTTATGTTCTCAAAGTCAAACGAGTGATCCTTATTAAGACTGTGTGAAGCTAGGGCACATCTAGTTTTACCTGTTCGACAATCACTCTTATGTAAGCTAACTCTGACTTTTAGCCAATTTTTAGTAATGCCCACATATTTCCCTTCACAATCCCGACAACAAATCTCATACTCTTCTACGTACACCAGAGAACCTGTTGCCAGCATATTTGACGTACCTAGCCCAATAATCAAGTATAAGAAAATTACCATGGTGCCGGGATTGACACACACTCTTAAGCATGTATTGACGCGCTCACTACCCGAAAATATAAAGATCGCTCAGCATTATCCCAATAAGGTTGGAAGGTTTTTTTCTCGTATTAAGGACCAAGATCCGGTGTGGTACAAATCAAACGTGATTTATGAGATTTGTTGTCGGGATTGTGAAGGGAAATATGTGGGCATTACTAAAAATTGGCTAAAAGTCAGAGTTAGCTTACATAAGAGTGATTGTCGAACAGGTAAAACTAGATGTGCCCTAGCTTCACACAGTCTTAATAAGGATCACTCGTTTGACTTTGAGAACATAAAAATTTTGGACACTGAGGCTCATTATAATAACCGTTTATTCCTTGAGATGTACCACATAAATTCAACAGAGAACTGTATAAATTTTAAAACTGACCTGGAGGGATTGAGTAATATATATTCTTACTTAATGAGTTTGGATTTTGTGAATGGTAATAGTACTGATGATACTGGAAGTGATTTGGTTTTCTGAGGTTCCCAGTTGGATGGTGGCTCACTCAGCGCATGGTTGACATTGAGTTTGAAAAGTTTCCGTCGTGTTCAGCATGCCGCACACTTGATACAACGTAACCTCTCAATGTCCGCAACGGTGGTTTTGTTCTGTTCGGTTTTTAAAGTGTGTGTTTTGTTGTTTTAAAATGTAATGTACAATTCCATCCAGATGAATGCAAAGATGCCTCTGATGCCAGTCTACCAAATTTACATAATTGTAAGTGTATGTTTATATTTAAGACCATTTTTTTCTGTTTTTCATGGCAAATTGTTGTTAATTCGGGACTGTGTATTTTATAGATTGCTTGAAGAAGAATCAAATACGATTCGAAATATAGCAAAGATTGAAAGTAAGTTGTAGTGGAGTTTTATTGGATCGACACCCGACTAAAGTTTATTAATAATATATATATATATATATATATAGGAGATTGTTTAATAGGGTGAAAGTATATATATATATATATATATATATAGGAGATTGTTTAATAGGGTGAAAGTCGTGTTGCAAATAAAGGAGCTGTTATTTAGTAAGCCTTTATTTTAATTCTTATATTTCGCTAATAATTTTTAGCATCTTCATGCCATTTTTGACGATGAAATTGACGTGAATTGCGACGTCACTGCTTGTCTTCGAACCCTGAAGATGTTGGGACTGAAGCACCAAATTGGCGACATTGGTCACCCCCTTTAGGTCTCCATTTGAGTGTTTTTCCACTGAGTGTCCATCTTGCTCCTTGGCTATACCGTACTGATGAGGACTAATAGTCCGAAACACGTGTCTACGGTTGCTTCTTCGATTTTTGTATGACGGAATTGCCCGACAAATTACCTTTCTCCTTATATATAGTAATAATTCAATTAAAATAGTTAGCCTTGTCAATATATTAAAACACACAACTTTTTCACAAAAATTGTTTATTGTTTTTATTGGAAATAGAGGCTTGCATAAAACTGACGTTTCGACGCTATTTGCGTCTTGGTCACAGCTATACTAAAGTGTTAAAACGAAAAACAAACGCATCGAATACAACCACAAAACCGAGAGAGAACGAATGCAAACTTGCTAGACTTTTCGCAAGTGGAAATTTTGAACTGGTTTACAATATTTTGAACCTTATCTCTGTTTAATTTAGATCTTTACGTACCCTCTAGAATTAATTTATAACATTTTGACAAGTTAATATCTGATCTATCGTTAACTGCTTTTTTATTTTTTAATATTTCGATTGATTCCAATACACATCTTGCTTTTAAGTTCTTTTCTTTCTGTATCACTTTCACTTCCTTAAAATTAAACTGGTGTCCTGCTTCTTCTTGGTGTTTCTTAAGGGCTGTAATGTTTTTTGCGTATTTGTGTCCCTTCAACCTTTCTTCGACTAATTGTTCTGTTTGTCCTATATACACTTTGTCACATTCGTTACACGGAATCTGGTATACACAATGAGATTGTTTTAGTAGAGGTGTTGGGGCTTTTAGTCTTGTGTAAATTTTCGCGAGGTTGTTTGTGTTTTTGTGGGCAATCTTGATATTAAATGGTCTCATTATGTGACCTATTTTTTCCGACAGGTTTTTGACATATGGTATTGCGATGTATTTATTTGTGTCTGGTTCAGGAGCTGTGGCAGGTTGTGTCCTTGTTGTTAATCTATTATCACTGTTAATTGCTTTTTGTTGTTTTTTTGTAAAATGCTTTTTGTTTTTTGTATAGCTTCACTAAGATATTCTGGACTTGTGAGTTTGATTGCTCGATCAGCGAGACTTTTAATTACGCTTATTATGTTAGTGGTTGTACTGAATTGTAATTTAAATATCTGTGGGATGATGTTGCTTTTGTGTACCACTTTGTATATATTTTGTTGTTTCTATGTATCAGTGTTGTATCTAGAAAGTTTATTGTATTGTTGTTATGTATTTCCATTGTGAATTGAAGCCTGTTATTATAGCTATTAAAAACATTCAATACTTCGGTTTCTTTCTGTTTTGGTATAGCGAGTATGCAATCGTCTACATATCTTTTAAAGAATGGTATGTCAATTGATATTGATGAAAGTATGTTTGTTTCTAGTTCTTCCATCACAATTTGGGCGACAACACTCGATACTGGAGAACCCATAGCACAGCCGTATATCTGTTAGTAGAAATTGTCTTTGAATTGAAAATATGTGTGCGTGAGTGTGACTTCTACTGCTTCCAGAAATTCACTCTTTGGTAGAAATGCATTATCGTCCAACTGGTGCCATCTTTTACTTATGGCATCTTTTGCCAGTGATATCGGTACATTCGTATATAACGAAGTTACATCTAACGAAATAAGGTGGTATGATTCATTTAATGAGATTTGATCTATAAATTCCTTAAAATTCCCTGAATCTTTAATGTAGTATTCGTTTTTTGCCGTTATGTATGTTAAATTGTTAGCCAGCTGTTTGGATAATTTATAAAAAGGCGACTGGATACATGATACTATTGGCCTAAGTGGAATGTTTGCTTTATGTAGTTTAGGTAATCCATATATTTTAGGTGGTTGAGCATTGTGTATTTTAAGTTAGGTTGCAAGTTAACGATAGATCAGATATTAACTTGTCAAAATGTTATAAATTAATATATTTCGCTAATAATTTTTAGCATCTTCATGAGAAAAAATGTGGCTGTTGCTTATAGATGTAATTAAGACAGTAATAGACATCAGGTGTTATTTACGGCACTATTTGGTTAAGCGAAAACGGAAAATGTTACTGCACCATGCTTCACTGGGCCATTTTTAACCAAACGTCAAACGTTTTGGTTAAAAATTAAAAATGGCCTAAAGAATTGCGGCGTTTACTAAACGATCCATGGTCCGTTAAATTTCTGTCCAATGTTAGTAATTTTGTACGATTGGGAATTTCTATGAGAACAATAATATGCTCTCAGTTGGGAGAGCATTGTGCTAGAAACGCAAAGGTCCCTGGTTCAAATCCAGGTTGTGGCTGTAATTTTTGATTTATTTAAAATTTACATCCCGCCTGTATGTCACCATATTATTAACCTATAAATATTAATTTGACAAATTATGTCGTTAAAACATTTTCATTTGTTAAGATATGACATGATACATAAGAGACAGTACCGTTTCCAAAAGAAATCAGGAACAACATCAGCAGCGCTGGACCTAATAAACGACGTTAAGACAAGATTAGACAAGAAAGAAGTAGCTGTATGCATATTTATCGACCTAAAGAAAGCATTTGATACGATATCTAAAGACCAAATGATCGAAAAACTACAGAAAAACGGAGTGGAGGGAAAGTTTTTAAACCTGATAACTACCTACTTGAAAGACCGCTCACAAAATACTAAAATAAACAAGATTATCAGTAAACCGGCGTATGCGGAGTATGGCATACCACAAGGAGGAATTATTCCACCAACTCTTTATATTTTATATACAAACGACTTTTTCGAATTACCCCTAAGTGGAACAGCATACATGTACGCTGATGACACCTGTATTCTATACTCCGCAAAAACCGAAGAACAACTACAACACAAAATAAACAAAGACGTAAAAAAGATGGAGGAATGGTTCATCAGTAACCAGCTGACGTCAGTGGCGTAGCGTGGGTGTCTGCCGCCCGGGGCGGAGGAAAATTTTGCCGCCCCCTGATTTAGGTATTTCAATTTAAAAGACTAAAAATATACAGTAATTCTAACGAACTATTATATTTTATTATATTGTGTATTGTTCGGTTTACAAATGATGATCTTACATAATTTTTGATTAATATCAATTTTGAAAATTTTCTTCTCGCAGCTGGCATTGCTTATTGCAATTGTAAGAAATATTCGGAGCATAATTATAATACTGGGCAAACTATTTTCCACAGGGTTTTTTTTTGTTTAAAACGGTTTGTTTTCAAAGAGTGTTTTAAACATGTTTTAAAACAAATATTTTGTTTTAAAGTATTATTTTAAATGTTGTGTTTAAACATTTTTTAAACTACCGAAATTTGAACATTTCTGTCGTTCTGCATAAATATAGTAATACAATAGCAAGTAAAATAAGGAATGAAAAGACGCCGTTTAAAATGGCTACAAATAAAATAATTGCGTGATTTAGAACATGTTTAAAACAAGTTTTATTCTCTGTTTAAAACATATTTTTATGTGATTTAAAACATGTTTCATTTCATGTTTAAAACATGTTTTTCTGAAGTGTTCAAAAATTGTTTCGTTAAAAAAAACATCGTTTTATAAAAAAAAATGTTTGTTTTGTTTAAAATAAAAGAAAACGTTTTTATAACAACCCTGATCTTCCAGCTTCGATTTCACAATAAATTTTAATAATTCAAGTGGACAATACATTTTGTCAATAAAGTTCAATAATTTAATAATTTAATTTAACAATCACTACACGTGGTGACAACACTACAATCACTACACGTGGTGACTTTTTTGTGGTGACAAAAACTGAATTGTTACATTTGTTAACCATTTTAGAAATATGAAATTTCACCACTGAAGGTGATTTAAATAAGTAATAAGGATAGAATTAAAACTTCGTGGAAAAATGTGATGATTGACATAACAAACGGAAAAAATTGTAATTCCATCGGACAATGCCTTTTGTCTCAGAACCTTGCTCAAAGATTTTTATTACATTTTGATCGCTTTATTTAGTTTGTGAGGCAAAAGTTGTTATAATCCAAAAAATTTTAATTTTTACGAAATTTTATTACAAAATAAAAAATTCATTAATTCTAAATTTCTAATTTTTTATGAAAAAGAAATCATATCTTATCGCACACTGAGCGGCCTTTTATTGTCCCTTAACTGACTTGTAGACTTGCAGTGGTTTGGCAAAAAAACGGTACAAATATTCAGTATTTCCAATAAGATTTAGTCAATTCAATTATTTTTCTCATTGTGAAGATTACAAAGACACCATATTCACAATAGTATGACATCTCGATCCAATGTTATGTTACTTTAGGCATGAATATGCACCATTTCAGGCACGACACATCCATTTGCGTAGGTACTTGAGTTATCTTTAAAGGAGATGGAGAAACAATGGCAAACTTTTCCCTTTTTATGGAAGCCATGCATGATTTTAACATTTAATTTTTTAATGATGACTCTTGCTTCTGATTCACGTATTGTACCACAATTAATTGGCTGTTTTTTTTTTAAATTAAATACATGAACGCAAAGAATGGAAAGGGTTGCTTTAAACTTAGGTATCATACTCAAGAAACGTTAATTCTAGGTCCGAATCAATCTTTGCAAAACCAAACATAAAATACTAACATTTATCTAAAATTTCCAGCTAAACAACAAGTGTGATACATCACAATTGAAACTGAAAAAAAAAACACCTAAAATGTTAAAACCAAACATGGCGCCCATATGAAAACCAAAAGTTAACAATGGTTTCTCCAGATTGAATTATAATATACTTATATATAATTACCGTGCATTGCCAGTACAGTTCTAGGGTGCACCACTTTTACCAAAAGAAGACGCTATTAGTAATGCAAAATTCCGTGCTCATTTCAATCGCCCCGAATCGTAAGTGCGACAAAAATATGAGATGAAATGGTTCAAATTTTTTTAGATGAAATTTTGCCGCCCCCTAAACGCGGGCCGCCCCCCCCCCCCCGCCCCTACTACGCTACGCCACTGTATGTTATTCTCAAGTAGAAAATCAATCACGCCTATTAAAATTATCGTCAATAAAGCACAGATTGCCCAAACGATAAAAGTTAAATATCTAGGACTGACAATAAAAGACAACCTTAACTGGAATGCGCACATAGATAATATTAAAAACAAAAATGCAAAAACCATCGCCGCACTACACAAAATGAACCATTTCATCCCAGAATATCTAAAAAAAATCTGATGTGGCCAGGCACATGACTTTATCATACTATATATAAAATTAATATGTAAGTAGAAAAGCAAACAAAGTTGTCTTTGGCGAACTATGTTTATTATATCTCTGGTTATCGATTTCGGGAAGCGATTCCCATCTTCTGACTAGCTGCGAGACGAAAATACATATATATATATATATACAGGGTGAGTCACTAGAGTCGCGGTGGTAGATATAGCAATTATCTTTAGAGATGGAAAAAAATATTTAATACAAAAGTTGTTTGGCATATCATTTTCTACAAGGTAAAATTATTTTCATTTATACTGGGTGTTGCATTTAGGCGTAGCAGAAAATAAATTAACTTTTTTAAATGGAATGCCCTGTATATTATAACATATTATGATTGCGAAGAAAATTGTCTTACTAATTGTATCAGGTGATATTGACGTAAAGCTAATAGTTTCTGCAATATTCAATTTTTTATTAAAAAAATGGCCGTTGCAGGCCTTTTCCGAAAACTACGTAATAGCGTCATTTTTGCAGATATTTTCTTACATCTTTGTCAGAAAATAACCAATACTAATAGGGAGGTGATAGTGCCCAAAGAAATTTGATGCGCTATACAGGGTGTTCCTAGCACCTCATCAATTTTGATATTTTTCAAATGGCTTTTTCTTGAGTTTTTTAAATGGAACGCCCTATATATTATTTGCTGGTTGCATTTCCCATTAAGTTGCCTTTAATTTATATTAAGTGTGGCATATACATATTTGTACCCGTTTTCGTGATATTTGGAATTTAAAGAAAATGTGTAATAAAGTATACCAATACAGTGCTTTAATATTACACCCTGTATAATTGAGTTAGTTTTTTTCATGTATTTTGTTATAATATAAATAAATTATAAATGTTGGTAAAGTTAAAAATGCTATTTTTTATAAAGATACATTTAAATAGCAGAGTTACGCTAATATTTTAAGTTAGCTTAGATTTACTTAACCTCGTTGTCATGGAAACAAAAACAAATAACAGACGTGTAGTTATTGCTGTCAACAGACTTAATATAGCTAACCAACATTTGTAATCTCTGTTAACGATGAATTTTAATTATACTAAAGAGGAACTGATAAATATTATTTACATCTATGGAGAAGCCGGCAAAAACGCTCTACTGGCCTCAAGAATTTACGCTCAGCGATATCCCAAAAGGCGGCATCCCGATGCAAGAACAATTAATAGAGTTCGGGAACGTTTTGAATCAACAGGTACTATTACTTACAAAAAAAGAAAAAGAACAAAAGCGGCGACACATGAAGAGAATGAATTTCTGGTAGTTGCTAGTGTGGTAGAAAATCCATACTCAAGCACTAGACAAATAAGAAATCAAGGAAAAACCCAATCATCTGTGTCCAGAATAATACGGCGACACAAGTATCATCCATATCATGTGCAACATGTACAGGAATTGAGCGAAAACGATTTAGAAAAGAGATTAAATTTTTGTAATTGGGCAGCTGCTAAAATTCAACAACAAGCAAATTTTTTTGACTTTGTTCTTTTTACTGATGAAGCTACGTTTCATAAAAATGCGTATGTTAACCAACATAACTTCCATTTTTATGCAACAGAAAATCCTCGCGTTATCAGGCCTTTGGACCATCAACATAGATGGTCACTCAATGTATGGGGTGGAATAGTAGGTACCAATTTGCTAGGGCCTTACTTTTTGAGGGTTTCGTAAATGGTCAAAGGTACTTACATTTTCTTAACAACCATCTACATGAATATTTAGATGATTTGCCGTTTAATATTCGCCAAAACTTAATTTTCCATCACGACGGAGCCCCACCCCACTTTAGTCTGAACGTAAGACAATTTTTGAACAACCAATACCCCAACAAATGGATTGGAAGAGGAGGCCCTACGTTATGGCCGCCAAGATCTCCTGATCTAAATAAGTTGGATTTTTTTTGTGGGGTCATGTTAAGGAATTAGTATACCAGACACCACCTACCACACAAGACGATATGAAGATTAGAATAAGAAATGACATCAGAGAAAATAAGAGAGAGATGTTAAGAAATACTTCGAGATCTTTTACCCATCGGATTAATGCTTGTAGAAGACAAAATGGAGGGCATTTTGAACACCTACCAAATCAATAACTACTTGTTGTTTTATCTTTAATTGTTATAGTTTTTTACTAGTTTTATGTTAATGCTTATCAAGTTTAAAAAATAGTTTAATAAATGTTATTAGTTGTGGTTTCTCTTAATTATTTGTTTTTAGTTAATTTTTGGTTGTCTCAAATTATATTAATTTTTCATATTGAGTAACTAAATGGTAATTCCATGTACTTTTCAATTTATTTTGAGCAATTCTGTCAGTTTTTTAATTCAACAAAAGTATTTTTTTCCTTTCTATGTTCTCTTTACAAAAAAAAATCATTAAAAAAGAACCATGTTATGCAGGGTGTAATATTAAAGCACTGTATTGGTATACTTTATTACACATTTTCTTTAAATTCCAAATATCACGAAAACGGGTACAAATATGTATATGCCACACTTAATATAAATTAAAGGCAACTTAATGGGAAATGCAACCAGCAAATAATATACAGGGCGTTCCATTTAAAAAACTCAAGAAAAAGCCATTTGAAAAATATCAAAATTGATTAGGTGCTAGGAACACCCTGTATAGCGCATCAAATTTCTTTGGGCACTATCACCTCCCTATTAGTATTGGTTATTTTCTGACAAAGTTGTAAGAAGATATCTGCAAAAATGACGCTATTACGTAGTTTTCGGAAAAGGCCTGCAACGGCAATTTTTTTAATAAAAAAATGAATATTGCAGAAACTATTAGCTTTACGTCAATATCACCTGATACAATTAGTAAGACAATTTTCTTCGCAATCATAATATGTTATAATATACAGGGCATTCCATTTAAAAAAGTTAATTTATTTTCTGCTACGCCTAAATGCAACACGCAGTATAAATGAAAATAATTTTACGTTGTAGAAAATGATATGCCAAACAACTTTTGTATTAAATATTTTTTTCCATCTCTAAAGATAATTGCTATATCTACCACCGCAACTCTAGTGACTCACCCTGTATATATACACTCAAACTAGTAGTATAAAATTACAAATCAATTAAACGGGGTAGATACGTGGATGATATTTTCTGTATATTTCAAGGCAATAGAGAAGAATTGAACAGCTTCTTCCAACAAATCAACCAAATTTCAGATCTAAAATTCACCATGGAAATAGAACAAGACAATAAACTTAACTTCCTCGACCTCTCCATCACGAAAATTAACGATAAACTTAAATACGATATATACAGAAAACCCACAGCTACAGACACTGTCATTCCCAAACAATCACAACACCCCGCTAATATAAAGTTTTCAGCCTTCAGATATTATTTCCAAAGATTAGAAAATACACCACTCGATCTTCAATCTTACACAATAGAACTTAACACTATACACCAAATCGGTATCAACAATGGTTATACAAAAACAGACCTAAACCCCATACATAATTCAATAAAGAGAAATAATTTCATAAATATAATTTACCCACACTCAAAGCCTTCAGCTAAATATTTAACATTACCATTTTTACCCCCTATTCACAATAAATTAAAAAGAATTTTTCGTTCCCACAACATAACCCTCACTAATTATAATACTACAAATATCTTTAAAACTTTAAACAACTGCAAAGACAAGACCAGTGCACACAAACAGAGCGGAATTTATTGCCTGTCATGTGACTGTTGTGACTCCAAATATATAGGCCAAACATTGCGTTCATTAGAAATCAGATATAAAGAACACACTAAAACTAATAACCCCTCAACATTCGGACAACACCTAATAAAAAACAACCATACAACCAAGATTGAAAACATGAAGCTCGTAAAACCAATGAACAAATACCCATTAATCGACTATTACGAGTTTTACCACATTGAAAAGTCAAAAAAGAATAACAACGATAATCTACTGAACGAAATTACTAGTCTCGACGGTCCACAACTGTATAGAACCTTCATTTAAATTAACACTTAACCCCCCGCCCCCCCCCCCCCCCCCCGAATTTTCGACTGGTGCCCACCCTCAATTGTTTTGTGTTTTTGTTTGAATTTCTGTTGTTGTATATATTTTTCAGCTCCACTTGTAATTATATATGTGAATGTGTGTATGAATATCTAAGTAAATATCTATTTACATTTTCTTTACTCTGCTGTGATGACTGTTGCACATTTGTTTTGATTTGTTTGAATGATTTTCGCACTTTGCAACTGTTTTTAAAGAATTGTTCGGTACCACTCTTGCTGGGTGAAAACATTTTGCCAGCCGCTGGCTGGTTGTAACAACTTCACACCGTTTACGCGCTTGCGCTACGTCATTCGTTTCTACTCCGTTTTCCGTCCGGTCGTCCAATGTCAAACACGTGTTTTTAGCCTGAATGTTGAATTTTAATAGTAATTTTAATTTTGACTGACTAGACTGTGATACCGATTGATTGAATGATTCTCCACATGTTACATGTACTTTAACTCGCCGCCCGACGGTAAGATATTTATATGTTTAATTGATTTGTAATTTTATAATACTAGTTTGAGTGTATATATATATATATATGTATTTTCTTCTCGCAGCTGGTCAGAAGATGGGAATCGCTTCCCGAAATCGATAACCAGAGATATAATAAACATAGTTCGCCAAAGACAACTTTGTTTTCTTTTCTACTTACATTCTACAAGGCCTACTAATGGATGCATTTATTGAAAGCATAAAATTAATAGTTTAGCTGCATGAGATTCTATTTGATCGAGATCGGCCATGTCTGCAGAGACCTTTGCGTTTCTAGCACAATGCTCTCCCAACTGAGAGCATTGTGCTAGAAACGCAAAGGTCCCTGGTTCAAATCCAGGTTGTGGCTGTAATTTTTGATTTATTTAAAATTTACATCCCGCCTGTATGTCACCATATTATTAACCTATAAATATTAATTTGACAAATTATGTCGTTAAAACATTTTCATTTGTAATTCAGTCTGGATATGACAATCCGTTGTTTGGTGTGAACCCTACTTCCAAGTAGATGACATTTGATAGGTGTACGTCAAGATAGGCAAAGATAGGTTAGTGTTTGGTAGTAATCACTACTTCCTTTCCTGGATTTATGACAAATTATATCTAACAAATGACATAGGCCTCAGTAGCTCAGTTGGGAGACCATTGTGCTAGAAACGCAAAGGTCCCTGGTTCAAATCCAGGTTGTGGCTGTAATATTTGATTTATTTAAAATTTACATCCCGCCTGTATGTCACCATATTATTAACCTATAGATATCTTAACATTTCAGATTTCTCCGGATATCTTCAAAATGAAAAATGATTGCTTAAATTTCTTTGCAGATAATTGACCAACAAAAAAATACGAAACTTTGCCAAATTTAGAAATATCGGCTCTATCTCCACTAATAAGCGAGATTCCCATGGTGAGCCTCGAAATTGAATCACCTGGTATTTGTACATAACAAGGATGTCCTATTTCTACTATTCACTTCTCTTTACTGTTTTTTTTTTATTTGATCACATGCCATAGTTCAATATTCCGGTTATGTTTAGGGGTATTTGTTTTATTAGCACACAGGAAATTGGGTTTACTACGTGAGTGTCTATCTGGGGAAGGAGGTAGGGTAGAGCGGGGATTCCCTCAGAACGCGCTCTTTGTTAAGAAAGGCGTTAAGACACTTACAGATTTGGTGCCGTGACCAGGATCCAGTTTGTTGAATGTGTAGAGATGTTCTCTATGGTTTGATAGTTGTTGTTGGCAGTCGTACTCTTGTGTGTTTCGTTACAGGAAAGGATAAGGACGGGAAATCTCTTTCACGAGACAATCCTGATGAGTCAGATTGGCCTGTCAGATTATCTGGGTGTTCCCGTGAGATATCTCTTCCATGCCAAGCCCTCGATGAGCCATAGTTGCCTTACCGTCGTTCCGGATGCTTGTCTGAAGAGAAGTCCCTTCAACAAGGAGATCTCAATAACGCCAGTTTACCATTTCGTCCGTTTGGACCAGATCCACCTACTTTGACCATCGGACAAGAGTCAGTAGTGGATGACCAAGCCCAACGACCCGTTAGCCCCGTTATGAGTAAGAAAGATTATTTAACGCCCAAAATGTTGGCTAAACGCCTACAGCAACAGATGGATGAGCTACAAACCACTGCCAAGTCTCAATCCGATGCTCTACAACTTGTCATGCGACAATTGGCTAATACCAATGCCTTATTGGCTAACTTGACCTCTCACCCTCTCCCTTCGACTGTCGCAACTTTGCCCTCCGTGTTGTCTAACGCCCTTGCTTCGACTACCACGACATTACCATCTGCACCCTTAATGTCGTCAACCATTTTCCCATCGGCTATCTCAACAATACCCGCTGCACCGTCAATGTCACCCATCGCAACAATGTCCTCTGTACCCGGAATGACCTTCACCCCTCTACCATTATCATCGGTACCACCTATCAACCCAGTGATATCGTCTACTAGGACCTTTGTATCTATTGTGAACCCGCTATTCTCCACACCAATCTCATCTTTGTTGTCTAATCCACCACAAACTCTTACGTCCCCTGCCGTTGTAACACTTGCTTCTGCTGGCTCTCGTTCTGTCAATCTCGATCCATCCATGGTGGCAAACACATCAACGGCGAATGCTGCGGAAGATTGGAAACATATTGCTTTGGCCCTCTCCAATAATTCAAGAGCACCATCTATCCCCGCAATTCCTCGCCCAACATATGGAGATGCCTATTTTCAAACCCCTATCCGGTTCCTAGAGAAGTTTGAAATTTACTTTAACCGTTTTAAGGAACAGCCAGTTGACAAGCTAGACGAAGTCTTAGCCTGCCTCACAGGGAAGGTGGAGCCATGGGCTACTGTTTGCCGTAGCGAATGGAAAAATTTTGAGGATTTTAAAAAGCAATTTATCGAGCATTACTGGTCCCGTGCTTACCAGCGAAAACTACTCTCCCGTACTCTCGCTTCGCCGTATGACCCCAACCGTGGCACCTCGATGACAGATTTTTTCTTACAACGCGTAGAATTATTACACAATCTGACTCTCCCATTGCCAGAATCTGTTATGGTCGCTGACTTGATGGATTTATTTCCTGCACCTCTTCGGTCTTTGTGGAAAGCAATTCCAAGAACCGATCGTTCTGTTTCAGGAGCAATATCATTCTTGCAAGAACAGAGCGAAGACCAGGCTTCCAAGCGCCGTCGTTTTGATGATCGTCCTCGTAAACCCTCGAATTCCAATAAGGATCAACGCTCTCCCACCGATCCATCGAACGTTTCTACGACTAATCTCCGCGCTGGTCAAGAGAGAGTTCCTGGTAGGAACTACTCTTGGACTCATTCTCGTTCGGAAAACCACCACGGGAACTGTTAAGAAGGTGTACAGAATTCCCCTCCCTGAAGACCAAAACCTTCAACCCTGTTGAGTTAAGCCCTATTTTTACGGCTGAGACTACAGCACCTGCTGATATTATTAGTACATCGCCACCTAATATTATTCCTACATACTTAATAATGCCCCATTTGCCATTGGACCAATTGAAAGATGTATACGGCCCTGGTTTTGGTATTCTCTGTTCAATGGGATGGAAGCCTTGTATGGGACTAGGGTCTAATGAAGATGTTAACGTTACCCCTATAATTGATATACACGTCCCACAGACCCCATTGCCTTTGGTCGAACAACAAAACCTTGACGGCGAACTACCAATCTTTATCCTCCATACTGCGGACGTGTCCCTGTGTCATCATCCGTGTATTACTTTACCCCATATATTAGTAAAAGTACAAAATTTCTGTTTCCCTGCCTTGTGAGACACCGGTAGCGAGGTCTGTTGCATCAATGAAGAAAATGTTGCCTCCCTCGATATGACCTTCCCAAAATTACCATTATCTAATACTTTTATTCGAGTTGTTACCGGACATCAGAGTTGTAGGATAAAGTACCAAGTCCTCATTGAATTCCAGTCCTAATTCCTAGGTCCTAATTCTTCTGCTGTTTTTCTTGTTGTGAAAAATTTGGTTCGCCCTATTATACTTGGAATGGATTGGTTCTCCCATGTTCAAGGAGCTGTTGATTTTAACAGTTATAATATAAGAATAAAAATAGGTGACATTTCCCATATTATTCCATTAAATCGTGATGCTTATGTGAAAGTAGAAACGCCGCCGCTTACGGCAACGGTTTCTGTGTCGACAGTTTCGACTCCGTCCTCTAATTTTACTTCCATTGACGAGATCAATTCCAAAGTGTCATCTATCAAACACATTCATCCTGATGAACGTATGTCCGTTTCTTCTCTACTTCTTCGTTTTGGGAAGTTATTTGCCAAAATTCCTGGCCGTACCCATAAATATTATCATACCATTAAGATGCATGATGTTACCCCCTTCATGAGGAGATCTTACCCCATTTCTGTCAGTTTGCGAGCTGCGGCAGAACGAACTATCCAAGAGATGTTAGAGTTGGGCGTAATAAAAAGAGAACCTTCTGCCTTTGCCAGTCCCGCCACGGTCGTTCGAAAGAAAAATGGTGAAGTACGTATATGCCTAGATGCTAGGTGGCTTAATCAAAGGATGGTTCCCGACAATGAAGCTCCAAGATCGCCGGAAGATATCCTCCAATCATTCCAGGGTACCAAATATATGTCTACGATCGACCTACGTTCCTCGTATTGGCAAATTCCACTTAGTCCTGAGAGCACTAAATACACCGGTTTTCTGTTTAACGGAAGATCTTATGTTTATCAAGTTTTGCCCTTTGGACTTAAAACTGCGGTGGGTTCTTTTAGTCGTGCCATGGATCTCATTCTTGGTCCCGAAGTTCGGAAATTTACATTTAATTACATTGATGACCTTCTCATAGTCTCCTCATCTTTCGAAGAACATCTAAAACACCTCAAAATGGTCTTTACCCGATTGGAAGATGCTTCCATGACGATAAATTTCGAAAAAACTCTCTTTCTCCAAGATCGCTGCCATTTCCTCGGATTTATATTAACTCCAACTGGAGTAGTTGCCGATCCTGAAAAGATCAGAGCCATCCAAGAGTTCCCTCCGCCTAAATGTAGAACGCACTTGCGTGCCTTTGTCGGGGTTTGTGGGTTTTATAGGAAATTCGTGGACAAATACAGTCATGAAATTGTTCCTTTAACTCGACTACTTGGGAAAAGTGTTAGGTGGAAATGGGGGGCGTCAGAGGAAAATGCCTTTCAGTGTTTAAAACCTTTATTTCTCCACACTGTTATGTTACGGTTTCCAGATTTTGACAAGGTGTTTTACTTACAAACCAATAGTTCAGGAACTGCTATAGGAGCAGAGCTTTATCAGTATAGTTCTAATAATGATAGAGGTGTCATTGCCTTTGCAAGTCGTATTCTTCGAGGTCCAGAACTTTTTTACACGGTCACCGAAAAAGAACTACTGGCTATCATGTTTGGTCTTCAAAAGTTTCGAACCCTCCTCCTGGGTCACCGATTAGTAATGCGTACTGATCATTACGCCTTAAAATTTCTAAAGCAATGTCGACTTTTAAAGGAGCGCCTAACTAGATGGTCCCTCAAACTAAATGAATTTGACTACGAAATAGAACATGTCCGTGGTGTTGATAATGTGGTTGCCGACACACTTTCGAGGTACCCCCTGGGTGCATCCGAACCAGCATTACCGACGAATTGCCCCTTAGTTGCCGTTACTTCCCAGCCTTTGGACGCTGCTCAGATACCTCAGCTACAATCCGTTTTTGAAGATTTGCCCGGGCAACAGCTAGTTGATCTTTTTGCGGTACCCTCCTTCATGCGTTGAAAGACGGCTACCCACCAAATGACCCGCAATTGGCCAAGTACTTTCTCCGCTGTTCTCTCAGAGACGATATACTCATGTATCGTTGTTTCCCAGACAACCGACCTACTTTGGTTCTTCCCTCAAGTATTCGAGACAAAACCATTCAACTCTTCCACGAACATTTTGGCCATTATGGTTTCCGTAAGATTTTTCTTTTCTTCTGCCCAAAGTTGCGACACAACATAAAGAAAATCATCCGTATATGCCAATTATACCAAAAGTAAAAACACTCCCCCCGAACTCTCATAGGCGAGACTCATCCCATTATCGCTAATAACCCAGGAGATCTTGTGACAGTGAACTACTTTGGACCACTCCCGGAAAGAAGAGGCAGGGTCTCCTATATATTTGTCGTGATTGACACATTTACCAAATATACGCGTCTATATCCACTTCGACGAGCTCAAGCATGGATTTCTGCTGAGAAGATAACTGAAGATTTCCATAGAATTATTCCCTTTAAGATGATTTTAAGTGACCACGGCACTCAATTCCTGTCAAAGGATTGGCAGAACGCTATGAAGAAGAATAACATAACGGCCACTTTTTCCTCCATTCGACACCCAGGTTCCAACCCTACCGAGAGGGTTATCAAGGAACTTGGAAGATTGTTCCGAGCCTACTGTCATGACTGCCACACCAGTTGGAATGCAATATTGCCTTCGGTTGAACTGTTATTTAATAGTAGACCTCATTCCAGTACAGGCTACCCTCCTTGCGAAGTCCTTTATGGGAAGAATCCCGACAGCCCTTTCATCAGGTGGGTGGACTCTATAATCCCATCGCCTAAGCGACTTTCTATAGACGAGATCCGTCAAAACGTTCGGGTGAATTTACAAAAGGCTGCGGAAGGACGCAAACGTCATCGTAAGACATACTTGGATGCCCTCCATGTTAATGACTACGTTCTCTTACGAGAAGCACCCACCTCTGATGCTGCCGCCAATAGAACAGCCAAGTTTTGCCTGCTGTATTCGGGTCCATACCGAATCACTGACCAACCTTACCCCAATGTTTATACACTTTGTGACCCCCAAACTGAAATTCGAAAAGGGAATTACAATATTGCCAACCTTAAGCTGTTTCACCGCCGGGTGTGAGATCTCCCATAATGAAGAACGATCTACACTCCGCCCATTTGACTGTTTCCACCGTCACCTCCACCATGTATGGACCTGCCCATGCTTCTACGTGGCGAAGTTTTACCCCATGACACTACAACTCCCTAGTGCACGCTAGAGCTTTCCTGGTGCGCGAGAACTATTTATGTGAACCTTGACCCATTACAACCCTTTGTGCTTGGACACTCGACCAAACCGAGAAGTTTTTTTTTATTCTATATTCTATTTTAGGTTTATGTAAATTTAGTTTTACTAATTTTATTCGTTTATTTTTGGTAAATTGGAATTTGAATGTTCTTATGAACGTGAGAGTCTCCGATCTTTCATTGCGACTTCTTGAGGAAGCCTTCTTTCATTCCGAAGACTCTGAGGGGAGTTTGTAAGAACCCGATTCAAATTCAAATTTTAAATCTTTCGCGCAAAACCATGTTTCCCGAGGTGAGTTAAAAAGGGGAAGTCCAGCTCAGACTGCGACCGTACAGAATAAGGTAGCGGGCATGGTATCGGGGATCATTCGTGGTAAAGCCGTTGAAAGAACCACTGCGTGCATCGATAATCGCTGTAAATCTCTGTTTTAAAGTTTCTTGTGTTGTGTTTCGTTACAGGTAATACCACTTATATTTGTTGTAGCATGTTTATCCTATTTGATAATGTTTTGGGTCACTTTATTTTGTTAGTTACACTATTAATTTCATCTCTGAAACGTTATTGCGTCATGTCGAATGACACGAATTTGCTGTGTCGTAGCTTTTTATTCCTTTGTGCATCTTGTGGTGTAAGCATAGCGTACGGTGTACTTTATAATTTCTATTTATTTTTTTAACCGGGTAGTCGTGCTGCGTCAGTGTTTTATAACTGTGTTCGAACCTGAAGTTGACCATACAAATAAGCGTTATCAGAATAGTCACATTCTTTATTTAAATGCATTTCTTGATGTCTCCTATTTTTATTTATGTTGTTTTGTTCAGTTTCACAATTGCTAATTTGTATTAAGTTTGGTATTTGTTTGAGAAAAGATTTTATGATATTCATATAATAATGTGTTCTAGCTGATTATAAAGTTTTTGTGGGGTTTTTTGACACCTAGAGCGCCCCCACTTTATTTTTTTATATAGTTATATTGTTGTTATTCCTTGGTTGTGGTTTGGCTAACATTTATCCTGCTTTACATATGGTTTAGCTGGGTTTACCTGGTTCTTTACTGCTTGTTGATGTTGGAAATGATTTATTAATTTATTATCAGTTGTTGAAATAAAATTCGACCTTTGAATATTGTTTTTCGTTCATATACAATAACGAGGACAACAAATGAGAAAAGTTGTAGGGCGAAAGGAGCGGAAAACGTAAGCACCAAAAAGCTATAACCAGCGGGCTGACACCGTCAGTACCTCTGCCCCGTTTTTCATTTATAGATTTTGTTATTGTTGCTTTATCAACTCATTTATAGTTACACTTACGTTTGAAGGTCGAACATATTTAGGTTGTGTTGTACAATTCTTTTCCAGCTACATCGAAACACACAAATATAAAATATGAAAACAACCATAAATGACAAAACAAGACAACTAAACTACAAAAACAAATACCAGCCTTCGGACGTGTCACAACATTTTTCCTGGAGTTTCCTCCTCGCTGGTTACTAGATCCAACGGCGGGGTATAACTTGTTGATTTTCTCATGATGATCGGATGCTCCCGAAGTCTCTTTGTTCTCAACGATGCAATGCGTCACCACAGCGAAAAACGAAAATTTTTTTTTCGATTCAGATCCCACTTCTGATGTTGTCTTATGAATAAAACCACTAGTCACACTTCTATAACTTCTACTTTATTGATATTAACTCAGTTATAACGTTATTACTATGTAATGTACTGCCTTAAGACAAAGGCTGTACTCGCGTGAACGCCTAATGCCCGTGTGTCCCTCTATAGCGTCTTAGCCTTCCTTGGACCTGTCGTTAGACCCTATCGTTCCTTGGCGCCGTATATATATATATATATATATATATATATATATATAAACAAACAAGGCCACACTTAGAGCGATGTGTGGGGAAGGTCTGTAATAGCCGATAGCCTGTACACCCTACGACGACACGGCCAATCCTGACAAACTGACGTCCTCGGCAGCTCCGTCGCTATCGTCACCTCTATAACACAACCGTATACAACTATAAGATAACTTATTATACATAATACATTTAAAAATAATCTCATTCAATTGACTATTTTATAACTTCTCGGTATCCTGACACCGACAGCGACCCTCTGGTCAACATTCTGACAGTGACAACCAAACCGAAACTTCAAGAATTCTAACAGCAAGTGAACCAAACGATCACATGCTGATTGACAACCTTTGCTTACATTTATTCCTAGGTATTCTGACACAGCTAGTGATCCAAACTATCACATCGTGATACTGACAACCTTTGCTTACATTAATTCCTAGGTATTCTGACACAGCCAGTGATCCAAACTATCACATGCTGACACAGACAACCTCTGCCAAGGAATTCTGACACAGCCAGTAATCCAAATGATTACATGCTGACACAGATATCCTTTAGGTATTCTGACACAGCCAGTAATCCAAATGATTACATGCTGACACAGACAACCTCTGCCAAGGAATTCTGATACAGCCAGTGATCCGGACGATCACATGCTGACACAGACATCCTCTAGGTATTCTGACACAGCCAGTAATCCAAATTATTACATGCTGACACAGACAACCTCTGCCTTTATAGGTATTCTGACACAGCCAGTGATCAAAACTATCACATGCTGACACAGACAACCTCTGCCAAGGAATTCTGACAAAGCCAGTGATCCGAACGATCACATGCTGACACAGACATCCTCTAGGTATTCTGACACAGCCAGTAATCCAAATGATTACATGCTGACACAGACAACCTCTGCCTTTATAGGTATTCTGACACAGCCAGTGATCAAAACTATCACATGCTGACAGAGACAACCTCTGCCAAGGAATTCTGACACAGCCAGTAATCCAAATGATTACATGCTGACACAGACATCCTCTAGGTATTCTGACACAGCCTGTAATCCAAATGATTACATGCTGACGCTGACAACCTCTGCTCACATTCATTCCTAGGTATTCTGACACAGACAGTGACACTACAGTCAACATTCTGATACGACATTCTGAACAATTTGGATATAGTGAATATGTTGAAGGTTCAGTGTGTACCTTTGTTAATAAGTATCTCTTGGAACAAGTGTTGAATCCAGTAAAACACTAGTCACCAAACTTGAGTGTATTCTTATAAAGCAACTTACAACGTGTATATATCTATTACAAGTTAAACAATGATCACACATATAGTCATGACGACTATCATTCATGAAGACTTGGTTCGGATGTGTCGCTACAGCATTTTATACCAACACGCCCTCCTCGAAACAAGCCGAATTCAATTCTTCTCTGCCAAATTCATTTTCATACCATCCAAGCATAGCTGATGTTTCGGACGGGGTAATGGCTTTGTCATCACATCTGCGATCATATTTTCGGTAGGTATGTGGCCAACTTTGCAAATCTTTTCTTTCAAGGCATCTCGTATAAAATGATACCTTATATCGATGTGTTTACTTCGATTGTGGTATACTTGGTTTTCTGCCAACTTCAAAGCACCTGCATTGTCGCAGTAGACTGAAGTATTTGCTAACTCTATAAATCCTAGTTCCAGCAATAATCTACGTAGGTATATGGATTCCTTAACTGTGTCGCTCAGAGCCATATATTCCGCTTCCGTAGATGAGAGAGCAACGGTCCTTTGCTTTCTCGAATCCCATGATATGGGTCCTCCACCCAGTAAGAATACGTATCCAGTACATGATCTTCGGTCAAGAGGGCAGCTTCCCCAATCGGCATCAACAAATCCTGTTAAAGGTGTCGAATTCTTTCCGTATGTAATACCGTGATTGATTGTACCTTTCAAGTAACGAAGTACCCTTTTCGCCGCATTCCAGTGTGATCGGTCGAAATTATTGTTGAACTGTCCCAGATGACTCACCGCGAAGCTAATGTCTGGTCGTGTCGTTGTGGATAAGTAAGTAAGTGCTCCTACTAATTCTCTGTACGGAAGATTTTCATCTTCTTGTTTTTCTGGTGTTGTCAATTTTCTCTGCATATCAATCGGAGTGGTCACGGGATTACAGTTAGTCATTCCAAATCGCTTCAAAGTATCTGTAATGTACCCTCGTTGTCGCAGAGAAACAGTTCCGTCTTCAAATGTAAATTCTATCCCTAAACAATTTTTGACTTTACCAAGTTCCTTTATTTCGAACTGCCTTGATAATTCCTGTTTCACACTCTTTATCATTGTCCTCTCTTTGGAAAATATCAATTTGTCGTCAACATACACAATAATAAACACGGGGCTTTTTCCATTCAGCTTCGTGTAAAGGCACGGGTCAGATTTCGTTGGTTTAGCGCCAATTTTAATCAGAGATTCATTTAATTTCTTATACCATGCCCTTCCTGCTTGACGTAAGCCATACAATGCTTTTCTAAGAAGACATACTTTATTTCCTGTCTTTAAGGCTTCAAGCATTCGTTCAGACTTGTGTCTTATATTTCTACAAATAGTCTTTTCCTCGACAATGCTTGCTAATATTTTGTCAAGCTGCTTAGGGAGTTCCATATAAATAATTTCATCCAATTCTCCTCTAAGATAAGCAGTTGTTACGTCCAGTTGCTCTATCAACATGTTTTCCTGCATTGCTAGAGCAACCATTGTTCTAATTGTAGTTATACGTGCAACAGGAGCAAATGTTTGGTTGAAATGTATACCAGGTTGTTGACTGAACCCTTGCGATACTAGTCTTGCCTTTCTTTTATCGAAGGATCCATCAGCCTTGTATTTTTCGCTCAGGATCATTCTGCATCCTACAATATTTTCACTACTTGGCCTGTCGACGATTTCCCAAGTATCGTTTTTAACTATCGATGCTATTTCGTCAGCCATTGCCTTGTACCATTCATCTGCATCAGGTCCTGCTATAGCTTTCTTCAGGTCCATTTCACATGCTAAATTTGTCTCCACTCTAGTGTTCGTTTCGGATATATCGTTGTAAACTTTTCTCGGTCTTCCCGGTCTTCCAGTTCTCAGCAATTTTGGCCTTCCAGGTCCTCTCCGTGCAAATTGATGACTTTCAACATCTTCAGGTCCTCTATAAATTTCCGGTTCCCCGACATTTGGATCTTCGAGCTGGAATGTTTCATTTAATTGTTCTAACAGGGATGGCTGCAGATTCACAGCCTTTGTTTCCTCAATTAGCTCCACGTCGGTGTTTATACTCTTATTCAATGTTTCCAAGAATTTTATATCACGACATATCAAGACCTTCCTTTCCTCATGCGACCAAATTCTATACCCCTTCGCTTCTGTCGAGTATCCTACCATACATCCTTCTTTTCCTCTTCTTTCGAATTTTCCTTTCGATGGCTTCCTATTCAAATAGATTACTTTTGTGCCAAATATTCTAAGGTGGTTGATGTTAGGTCTTATTCCTGTCCACAGTTTGTATGGTGTATTTCCATGTAGACTCCTTGTTGGGCATCGGTTACGAATATAATTTGCTGTGTTTACCGCTTCAGCCCAAAATGTTGACGAGAAACCAGATTCAATGAGCAAGCATCTAGCCATTTCAACAAGAGTTCTATTTTTCCTCTCGGCTATTCCATTTTGCTCTGGATTATAAGATACCGTAACACGTCTGGTAATTCCACGTCCTTTTAGAAATTTGTCGAATTCTTGGTTTATGAATTCCGTTCCATTATCCGATTGGATACACCTAACTCTTCTTCCTATCTGATTTTCCATAAGGTCAATTACTTCGCGTGTCTTATTCAGGGCTTCAGATTTTGATTTCATAAATCTAATCTCACACCATCTAGAGTGGTCATCAATAAATACTATGAAGTATTTTGATCCTGCCAATGATTCCACCCGCATCGGGCCGCATACGTCGGTGTGGATTATGTCCAAAATCTTTGATTTTCTTTCTGATGCCTTTGGGAATGGAGTACGGGTCATCTTACCAATGTAACAAGTCTTGCAAGTCAATCCTTCACTAGATTCGTTTGGGTCTGGACCAAGAATATAGCCGTGTTTAGCAGCGTGTACCATATCTTGATAGTTTAAGTGACCCAGGCGTCGATGCCATATGTCTAATGAAGCATTCACTTGACTTGCAGCTGCTAGATGTTCTTCCCTTGCGTTCGTGCTTTCTTTGGCAAAATATAAATCACCTACACGGTCAGCCACCAGCACTACTTCTCCATTTTTCCCAATTACTGATGCATTATTCTTCCTGAATACTACTCTATAGCCCTTACTTGTCATCCTGCTTACTGATAGCAGGTTGGTGCGTAAATCAGGTACAAACAGAGTATCGTTTAACGTTATCTGGCCTTGCTTACCATAAATATCTGAATGGAATGATGCGATACCTTTTGCAACAATCTTAGCAGTTCCGTGGCTGGCTAAGTTAAGTTCCTGGTTTACCGGCACGGTTGTTTGGAAGTCAGCCATTTCTTTGCTGAGGTGAGATGTTGCCCCACTATCCAAACACCATTTTCCGTACATGTCCACATTGTCCGAACTTGTCCATGCACTTAACGAAGCATTTTTTTCGCCATAGCCTGCAGATTTTTCACCAAATTTCTTTTTGTGCCTATTTTTGCAATCTACTGCTTTATGACCATATTCATGACATCTATGACACTTAAATTTGAAGTTTCCACCGTCATGCTGCCGGGACTTCTTATTTTGCCAATGCTTCCTAGGTGTGAACATAGCACCTTCTGCGCTGCCACTGGTGTTTTTCCTAGCATCATTTTCTTCCAAGATTTTTACCCTCAACGCCTCCGGTTCCGGTAGCTCGTCCCTGGATTCAATAGCACACCTGAAATTTTCAAATGAAGCTGGTAGACTGTACAGGAGCATAATGGCCAAAAGATCATGGTTAATTCCTACTCCCATTTCTTCCAACCTATCCACCGAGTTGAAAAATTTGTTGAGGTGGTCATGGACGTCCGTGTCTTCTTGCATTCGATGTAATGTTAGCTGCTTTAACAATGTAGCCTTCCTAGCTGGCCCTGTCGACTGGAACGTCTTCTTCAGCTTTAGCCACACATCACGCGACATTTCGCATCCCTTCACGTGCTTTAGTTCTGATGGACTGATGCACAATATTATCTCCGACTTTGCTTTACTGTCGTTTATTGCCCATTTTGCAAGTTCTTCGCTCTTTTGAGGTCTTGGACAGTCACCATTTGCATAACACCAAGCGTCGTTCTTTATCAGTACAGCTTCCATTTGCAGTTTCCACGTGTCATAATTTTCCTTGGTAAGTATGTCAATTCTTGACATGCTTGACATATTATTTATTTCCAGCAAATTTTATCATGCGTTCTATCTTGTTATTCTGGCTTGTTATTCTGGGCCCATAACCTGTTAATAAGTATCTCTTGGAACAAGTGTTGAATCCAGTAAAACACTAGTCACCAAACTTGAGTGTATTCTTATAAAGCAACTTACAACGTGTATATATCTATTACAAGTTAAACAATGATCACACATATAGTCATGACGACTATCATTCATGAAGACTTGGTTCGGATGTGTCGCTACAGCATTTTATACCAACAACCTTCAACATATTCACTATATCCAAATTGTTCATGGTATCCATGCTTTAATATTTTCAATCGCTAATCTGTTAAATCCGTTTGTACAAATAATACTCTAAACATTCCACATCAAGGCTTGCATCATACTACCGCATTTTTAGATGACAACGTACGGCTTTTATTTCTACTTCTACTATCAAGAATAATAGCCGTGTCATAGTTGCGTTGTCGGGGTACCCTGTACATTATGTGATTTTTACACAAAATATAGTACTCACATGTACAAAATTGTAATACCATTTAGCTTTTAATAATTCCTTATCGCTAATGTGCGATCATTTAAATAGTTCCTGCAGTAACTTAAGCTGACAATTTAATAGTGGCGAGTTTGCAAAAAAAGATTAATGTTAAGATTGATTGATTATTGCAAATTATAAGTAAAGAAAATAAAGTAAATAATGTAATAAATAATGCTATAAGAACTGCTGTAAATGCTTATAATGTGCCCTTAAAACAATAAACTATGCCCTAAAAGCCGGGAGTATGCTTTAATTTATTTTTCAGTACGAGATATGACAGATGCAATCAGCAAATGACACGCATGTCTTGTCAAACAACATCAATTTGTATTAAATAACTTATTTCAATTCCACAAAACTACGCTACAGATGCCAATGTAAGGGACAGTATGTCGTCTGATATATTTATCTTTTTAATTGTTTTGTCATCGATAGTTGTTCCAGCCAGTACAATCAAACATAACCAAAATTGAAATACTACAGTTAATATAACAATGCAAAATCATGCACTACAATGGCAGCACTGACTACTTTGTTTACCGCTATTAGTTAACAACCATTAATTGCATTCAGTGCCTACATTACCACCTCACTATGGCAGCAATATGTACCAGATTCCACGAACTCGCCTTATCTACCAAATTAACCCTGTTTTTTTTTCACGGGTAAAGTTTTATTCTATCTTCAAGTGGTGGTTCATTTAAAATTTTGATTGCCGGGCCCTACGTTAGGCCATTGCATAAGCAATCGGATAATAGTTTAACAAGACATCAATGTACCATAAAATATGTCGCAAATTATACTAACCGTACATATGTAACATTATTTACATCGTTTTAACTTAAAATGCCATGGTGAGTGGTATTCACTTTTTTTACGATGGTATTTTTGCTCCCTTTAGAATAAGACAATTGAAATTCTTTAAAATTCTTAGCCGAGGAGCAATATATCCAGCATACCTGGCTCAAGTGGTTTGCCTTTTTCGAATACACTATTCTGATTACTTTAAACCCGAAATTTGCGAAAACGTGGTTATTAGTGTTCTCTTGTTATTTGTGGGTTATTTTAGTGCTTTTTTTTAATCAGAAATTTATTTATTTTTTTAATTCTTTGTGTTAACACTGCTCAAGGAAAATGTGTTGGGCTAATTTTTTATACCGCTTAATATTAAATTTGCTTAGATATTTTTTTTTTAATTTAGTTAACATGAATTTATTAATTAAATTAAATCTAGTAAATCGGTACCTATTGGTATAATAAGATAGGAGTGTTTTGTATAAGCAAATTTATTACTATAGTTGGTAGTTGTTGTATGCAACTCTTTGATGTGAGCAGATTTATGTATTTAAGTACAGCTTACAGATGCCAAACTATCATGCCATGTTGCGCAGTGTCCGCTAATTTACTTACTGCTGAAACGATCGCTCAAATAACAATAATAGCATTTTGTACTTACATTGTATCGGTCTCTATTCGTTTTTTTGTGTATCAGTAAATACTTGCAACATTCTGCTGGTCTCACTACCATCGTCGGAATTACTCCGTTCACCTGCCACCCCCTTCGGACGTGTCACCACATTTTTCCTTGAGTTTCCTCCTCGCTGGTTACTAGATCCAACGGCGGGGTATAACTTGTTGATTTTCTCATGATGATCGGATGCTCCCGAAGTCTCGTTGTTCTCAACGATGTAATGCGTCACCACAGCGAAAAAAGAAAATTTCTTTTCCGATTCAGATCCCACTTCTGATGTTGTCTTATGAATAAAACCACTAGTCACACTTCTATAACTTCTACTTTATTGATATTAACTCAGTTATAACGTTATTACTTACTATGTAATGTACTGCCTTAAGACAAAGGCTGTACTCGCGTGAACGCCTAATGCCCGTGTGTCCCTCTATAGCGTCTTAGCCTTCCTTGGACCTGTCGTTAGACCCTATCGTCCCTTGGCGCCGTATGTATATAAACAAACAAGACCACACTTAGAGCTATGTGTGGGAAAGGTCTGTAATAGCCGATAGCCTGTAGACCCTACGACGACAATAGTTATATTGTTGTTATTCCTTGGTTGTGGTTTGGCTAACATTTATCCTGCTTTACATATGGTTTAGCTGAGGCGGAGTGGCCTAGTGGTAAGGTGTTTGCCTTGCACTCCACAGGTCCTGGGTTCAAATCCCAGGGTAGACATACGGATTTTTCACTCCGCCGCCGTGCTTCGGAAGGCACGTTAAGCCGGTGGTCCCGTAACCAGTCTCGACCTCTGGTTTCGATAACATTGTATTGGATGGAGTCACGTGATAGCGTGCCTCACAGAGACAGGCCTCGGCTTGGGAGGGATGTGCTCCCACGGGAAGCCACCCTCTCTGTTCAAGGGGCATTGGCTATACTAGCCAGCCGTGTTCAGCCAGACTGTTCTGGTAAGAGGCGCGCTGCGCATTTGTGACATCCATCGGGGAAGCAAAAGGGGCCAACTGTGGCCTAGGTGCGCAGCTACTATAATAGCTATACCCCACATATTCCATATTCCATGGTTTAGCTGGGTTTACCTGGTTCTTTACTGCTTGTTGATGTTGGAAATGCTTTATTAATTTATTATCAGTTGTTGAAATACATTCGACCTTTGAATATTGTTTTTCGTTCATATACAATAACGAGGACAACAAATGAGAATAGTTGTAGGGCGAAAGGAGCGGAAAACGTAAGCACCTAAAAGCTATAACCAGCGGGCTGACACCGTCAGTACCTCTGCCACGTTTTTCATTTATTAGTTTCGTTATTGTTGCTTTATCAACTCATTTATACACTTACGTTTGAAGGTCGAACATATTTAGGTTGTGTTGTACAATTTTCTTTTCCAGCTACATCGGAACCCACAAATATAAAATATGAAAACAAACATAAATGACAAAACAAGACAACTAAACTACAAAAACAAATACCAGCTTTTACAACTATGAAAATCACAAATTAACAACCTACAACCTACAATCTACAACTGAAATTACAAATATCTATATATATATATATATATGTTACGGTTAAAGTGATAAATGTGGTTTGTATTAATAATTTCCGGCTATTATTAATAATAACCGCATCATTTGGTCAATGTGATTAGAAACACTTAAATAATCACATGGACCGGCTATTATTAATAATTTCCTAACGGGCACGGTAAAAGTGATAAAAACGTTACTTTTTACAAAAATCTTTTGTAGACAGTCTTCAAAGAAGTTAGTTAAGTTATTTTCATTAATGTAAGCTATTATATTTATTTACTCGACGCAAATCATCAGTACGGCTAGCCCAATGACCAAAATTACGAATAATACAAAACATTCATAATACATAATGTTTTCTTTTGTCTCCCTTGTACTTTAGAAACTACTGGATATAATTGGTAATGATATTTGGTATACACCCAAGAACGGCTCAATGACGCAAACATAAAAAGAACATTTTATACAGAGTGTTTAAAAAAGTTAACCATTTTATTATCGATAGCACCCATTTTTAATACATGTGGGTAGCTTTATGTCAATGTACAATTACAATTTATTAAGTAAATTCCCAATAAATAAATCCCAATGATCTTGAAATTTAGCGCATTTAATAATATTTTTTTCAATATTGTATTTTCATGTAAATACATGGAAGAATAGGCGAGACTAGTTTACATATATGTTTTTACATAAATTGCACCGCACAAATGATGCAAACATTTTTGTATGGTTCTGTTCCTAACACGGTATTTTTACTTTTGGTGTTTGACAATAAAGTACTATTTTATAAATAAATGATTAAACATTGTAACAACTTGCCCCAATCTTCCCTACATTAGGTTGTCCATTACCTATGCCTACCGTTAGCATATCTAATATCTGACGGATATAATCTGTTTTATAAGGCGGGTTTTATAAAAGTGTTTATCACCAACAAAAAAAAAAGACTTTTAAATACATTTTTTAATTAGATATATGAAAAAATATAACAATAACAGAAACACAAAATAATTCTCAAGTCCAGGAATCAGTTTAAAAATAAAATATATTCTTAATAAATAAAATTAACAGTAGGTAACTCAAATAAAATCGGTATCACATTTGTGCACTTACAAATCAAAAATAAACAATATTCATAGTAAATAATAAAATAAAAATAAAATACAGGTACAGTTCACATTTGTGAACAAAACAAAAGAAGATGACGTCCTCTTGTTACAAACTTTATCTTGCTTTATTTTTACAATATAAATGGTGTAATTGTTGTACTACCACAAAAAAAATAAAGTTCTAAAAGGAATTTTGTATTCAAAATTAAATATAAAACATTTTTTAAAGTTTTGTATTAAAAAGGTAATAAATAATAAGTTATAAATAAAAATAATTTTTCTTGCCACAAATTGCAAAATACAAAAGCACTATGTACGTATGCACTGGCAGAATAATACAAACCGAGTTTCTAATTTATTACTAAAGCCTCAATTATATTTAGCGAGTTTACACGCTGCTAGTTGGCGAATTCACTAGTTGCTAGTAAAGTCGCCCAGTGTCATCATGTTCACAACGTTACTCACAGCTTGTACACTATCTGCGAACATAATGACACTGGGCGAGTTTACTAGCAACTACTGAATTTGCCAACTAGCAGCGTGTAAACTCGCTCAATGTAATTGAGGCTTTACTTAGCTTTTAAGAATTCGCAAATAAGCATGCCCCAAAGAGTTACACAGTCGTGCATGCAATTTGTATGGATTGGCATTTTTTAGACTCGATTTGATAATCTTCCTTATTTTAGTCATGAGTAGTAACTAAATAAGTTAGTCAGGATTAACGTCACTAAAGGCCCAACACTGAAAACCCAGTGAATAGATTCGTTGTGTAACGATTATGTAGATACTAACAGAATTCCAAATCTGAGGCTCTATTATATTGTAGCATCACCGTAATGCAATATCGAATTGAAATATATCACATTGACCACAGCATGCTGGAAATTATTAATAATAGCCGGTTCATGTGATAAATTCACTTCACTTTAACCGCGCCACTTGGCTATTATTAATAATAACCGGTAATTATTAATAATAACCTATTTATCACTATGACCGCAACATATATATAGATATAAAGGATATTGAACGCAGAAATCAACCAGTTCAACTAAGTATAAATTCTTAAATCTAGGCAGCCACAAACATGAAATCCCACTTTCAACGATTATTAATTAAATACTACAATTAAAGATAACTTCTTCAATAAATCAAATATAACTATAAATTATTGTTTTCTTTGATTTTTTTAATTATATTTATTGTGTGTGAATTTTTCCCAAAAGGTAAGTGAGTATATCTCTTGGCTTTCATCAGCTGGATCCTAAACGTTCTGTGTGCTATATTTGTACATAACAAGGCTGTCTTATATATATAACAACTCAATAGTATGTCATATACCAAATGTTACTATTTTTTGTGATATTTGCAATTTAACGAAAATGTAATGCAATTATAAATTTTTCATATTGCTGTGAATAAGGTATTTGGTAGTTTGATGTAAAGTCTTCAAGTGGCGATAGAAGAGATTATTTAAAAACGATTTAACCAGCTTGATCCTTATGCAAAGTATTACCGTTATCAACATATTAACAATTTTATATATAATTTTATAAATATATTTTCCCGTCGATCGTATGGCAACCGGCTACGCGATTTAAAAAATTTAAATTACTGTTAAAGTAAACCCTAAACCGTGTACTTTTAGGTTAGCTATCGTGCAAATTTGTTGACTTCTGAGTGTTGAAAATAAGATTTGCTTTGATGTGATTTATGTGCTCACACACAAAAACCAAATATGCAACAAAAACAAACTGTTAGCCATCTTTAGAATCAGATTTTTATTCATAGCAAAAAAATCTATTAAAAATACTTCCAAGTCATCCACTTTCCATTCACATTATCAATATACTCATACTATCATTCATATTATCCCAATTTTCAAGTGTATCTCCAGAAAAATATCCTATTTTAAATCAATTAACAATAGTAAGTAGATATTGTTGGTTGTTTTTTGTACTGAATACAAATTCGTTCTCAAACGTAGCTCATCAAGACAGGTTTGAGCGTTTCTGTTTGTTTTTGTGTATGAGCGCACATACTATTACAATGCATATTACAATCTCCGCATAATTTTCACAAAGGTTAACAATTTTTCGCAATAGTCCCCCATAAAACTACACTGTTTTTGGTTTACTTCGGAGCCCAACTGAAGTTACTAGGTCTTCAGGTTCGCTCGCTGTACGTTTGTAAAAATTGCAAAACATACTTATAAAATTGTGTAATACCTTGATAACGGTAATACTTTTCATATGAATAAATCTAATTAAATAGGTTCTAAATGGCTTCTTCTATAACGCTTTAAATATTTTACACCATGATACCCAGCACACTGGTTACAAAGCAATATTAAGATACTAAATAGCATACTACTCTTTAAATTACAAATATCACAAAAACTAGTAAAAATAGATGTACGATATAGTGAATATAAATTACAAAGAACATAGCAGACATTTCAGTTAGCAAATAATATACAGGGTGTTCCATTTAAAAATCTCAAGAAAAAGCCATTCAAAAATGTTTAAAAACTAGTGCATGCTACAATCACCCTGTATAGCGCATGAAATTTTTCATGACAGCATCTAGCTATGGGTTTAGTTATTATGTGACAAAATTTTTAGGACAATATTTGCAAAAATGTAGTATTAACGTAGCTTTTAAGAAAGGCCTGCAATTGCCAATTTTTTGACAAACAATTGAATATCTCAGGAACTATTTACTTTACACAGGTACAACTTACACAGTTGGAAAGACTTAGTATTCATAATATGGCATGATATACAGGCCGTTCCATTTAAAAAAATGTGCGGATTTTCCGTCACGCCTAAATGGAACACCCTGTATAAATGAAAATAATTTTACGTTATAGAAACTGGCGAGTCAAACAACTTTTGTATGAAATATTTTTTTCATTCTCAAACGCTTTATAAGCTATGAACCGCCGGGATACTAATAACTCACTCTGTATATATACAGTGCGTTCACTTCAAAACTTCCCACCCAGAATAACTTTTGACATAATGACGTCACCATATTTAGCAAAAACACGTCAATTTTTATTTAAAGGGGGAACTTTAAAACTAGTTCTAATCTAATCATAGGTTCCACCCCTTCACCCCCAGCCACCCCTATTTTCGATTTTCAAATGGGACTACCTATCTTCATACCTCATTTTAAAGGGGATAAAAATGTCTATTCACTCATAAAAAATAAATTAAATCGGTTTATTCGTTTCTGAGATAGAACAAAGAAAGTAAGAGTTAATGTTCTATTTTTGACAGAGAGGAAATGCCACTTTGCAGAATTTTTGCATGCTTTTCTCTTAAGTTTTAAAGTTCACGTCCACGCTTTTAGTTAACCCTGCTAAAAAAAACCAATAACACGGTTTCTTAAAACAAAATTGCACGAATTGTCAAAATGTACAGACTTTTTTTCATTAACCGAAAAAACAGAATTTTCTAGAAGCTAAAATGGAAACTTCAAAATCCCTGTCCTCAAGGGTAATTTTAATTAATTATATCTAATAGAATTTTGTTTCTAACTTCTTCACAGCTAGCCAACTCTACTTTTGATTTACAAATGAAAGTACTATCATGTAGATGGGATGAAACAATCTTTTCATTTTTATATGTGATATCTGCATTTAGTATCTTAGAAGAAGCAGCATCGTGAAGTTATTATTCACGTCATAATTCGGATACTGTTTATGTTGTAAAAATAACTAATAACAACGATTTAATTTTTATCAATTAGTTTATAAACTGCTCAAAATGTTTTTCATTTTTTTTCTAAGCATAAATAAAATCTATTCTCGAATGCACGTCGCACTTTTCTAAATGTTTCGCGGGATATCTGCCGGCACTCTCGAGTTATCCGAACTTTAAGATCATGTAAATCTTCCGTTTTGAAAACTTAAGTTTTTAAATGACCTCAGAGAAAATAATCAAGTGGCGTTAAGTCCGGGGATCTTGCTGGCCATTATAGTTGTCGGCTCTTCCTCTTTCTATCCACTTCCCATAAAACCTTTCATTTAACCATTCTCTCACAGGAAGTGCACTGAGGAATTGGCGTCCTTCTTCATCAACTTGGTTCTCCAAAGATCGAATTATAATTGGAGTTATCACATTCTCCAAGAGCTCCAGATAAAGCTGGCCTGTGAGATTTTCTTCAATAAAAAAATGACCGATTATTTCATCTCCTAGAATACCAGCCCACACATGGAGCTTCTGACGGTATTGTGTATGGTCTTCCCGAAACACATGTGGATGTTCAGTGTCCGAGTATCTACTATTATTTTTGTTGACAAACCCGTTCAAATAGAATGTCGATTCGTCACTGAAGCAGATATTTTTTAATAGATTTGGATCATCAGTGATTCTCTGTGTAATCTGCTCACAAAATTCAATACTCCTATCAATCGTCTTCAGCGAGCCGTTGATGTATTTGCATCTTGAAAGGAAAGAACTTATTTCATTTTAATGTTTTATGTACCGAACCAAGAGATATTTGTGTTTGCAACCTTTTTTATAGATATTTTTGGATCCGTTGCAAAATGACCAACAACTTCAATTTGTGCTCCTTCTACCATAACTCTCGGTTGCTTGTTCTTCTTATTTTCTACTGAACGAGCTTCAAGAAATTTTTGAATCAAATCAATTACATAACGATGGCTTACATTTTTATCGGGATACTTATCGTTGACAACTCTTGGCGCCCGACGAGCACAACGATTTTCACCGGCGTAAATAAGAATTATATCTATTCTTTCTTCTAAGGTATACCTACACCATCTTCATAAAATGATCTAAATACTAAATACTAGATTTTAGCAATCGAATATAGCTCTATCAAGTTTGAAATCTAGGAATCTAGGAAATGGCATAATAGTAACCATGGTAATTTACAAAATAAACTATCTGTCGTATGTGAGAGCTAGGCTAGCTCGATAAAATTAACTGATACGCTTTTAACTCTATCTCGGAAATGAATAAACCGATTTGATTTATTTTTTATGAGTGAATAGACATTTTTATTCCCTCTAAAATGAGGTATATGAAGATAGGTAGTCTTATTTAAAAATCGAAAGTAGGGGTGGATGGGGGTGAAGGGGTGGGACCTATGATTAGATTAGAACTAGTTTTAAAATTCCCCCTTTAAGTAAAAATTTACGTGTTTTTGCTCAATATTGTGACGTCATTATGACAAAATTTATTCCGGGTGGGAAGTTTTGAAATGAACGCACTGTATATATATATATATATATATATATATATATATATAAGGCGAAAGATAAGTCGATTAACCAGCTTTCCTCTTATATATATATATATACATATAAAAGTAACTTCAAATGTTGGGAATTTTAGGTCCAGGGCGAAATAAGAGAAACTCCTTTTCTCTTTGTTCGAATTTTCTCTTTAATATAGAAGCTTCATCGGGAACAGGCTGAAAGAACAAAAATCCAGGCTTCTACAGAGTGATGACTGCAACCAGTAATTAACTTACAACTAGAGTTATGAGAAGTCAGCCTGAACAAGGAAATTAACAGCAATGACGAAAACGCACTGCCCAGAACACATCGACACGCTCACAGGTAAAATACATTTCACATATAACATTAAAACAAATTTACAACAGAATAAACTGCACACGTCTCCATTACAGGCAAACAGCTGGGACAACAAACATGAAGTTAGCCTTTCAAAATACTAAGAAATGGCAGGGCCGCCAACCCCATGACCAACTGAGTCGCGTAAATTATTACAATTTTAATTTAATCGAGAACGAATAAATGCTGCTCAACTGATTAGTGTCTGATTTAAAGTTTAGACAATCGGTAATATTCCGCTGGATGTAAAACATTTCCAAAAAAAGTCTAGATTTAGAGTTGTTTTCACGAGCAATGACCTCGGTTTGGTCCCATTTCATAAGATGGTTGCTACTGGCCCCGTGCAAAGCGACAGCGCAATTCCTTTTTTTTTTCAACTTAGTGTCACTTTTGTGCAACGCCAAACGTGATTTAAGCAGGGCTGTGGAGTCGGAGTCGTGGAGTCGGAATCGGAGTTTAGACAAATTTCAGAGGAGTCGGAAAAAATGTACCGACTCCGAGTCCAGGTATAATTTTTGTAGAAAAAAAAACATGCGAGATGGACGTTGCCTCAGTAGACAGTAAACAAATAAAATATACATTTTATTAGGTCTTTGACAAAGTACCTACCTACATAGGTACATATGTAAATAACAAAATTACAAAACAAATTGGTCAAACGAAAGTGAAGACGATTACCAAAAGTAATCCGGCTGAAATTTGAAAAAGGTAATTTGAACGAAAGATTTTAAATGAGATTGAGAAAGTAGGGCCGTAGTTCAATGTAGTAATAATCATTTATCCAGATTACCTGTTGCAGCCATAATTATGCTGCTTTGACGTCAGCTTTGAAAATAATTAAAAATTATGTCAGGGCATCCTTGCAGGATGGTTGGAGCTATTCTGTTCCTCACAACAATTTTATAAACGTATTTTGCATTTAATTCTATTTTTATTAAAATGAAGTTTATTTTGTATTATACACTATATCTTACGGGTGATTTCTTTGTTAGTTTTTATTATTATACATAGAAAGTCGGTTAAATGGATAAAGTAGTGCCGATTTGTATGTTCTCTGGAGAAAACAGTTAAATAGTTAATGATGTCAGAGATATGTTGAGTAAACAAATTACAGAAAGAAATTACATATTATAATTATGTGGTCATAACTTTTTTATTTGTGGTCCGAGCAGTAGGCCTTTTTGCATCTTATAGGCCGTTTTTATTTACAATTAGATTGTCAGTTTAAATATGTTTGCCAACAAATTCGCTGGACAGTGGACACAAATAAAACTTCTGTTTTGCTTATGGTTTCAGCATTTGTTTGTGAGTAATTGGATATGCACAAGCCATATGTTTAATACAATCAGATACAATACTAGAATATAAATTTAAATTATTAAATTTGTTCCTTTTTTCCTGGTAGTGCTTTTGTTTTCATAGCAAATTTAATATTGCTCGGCTGTATTACTCTGCGTCAAATTTATGATTACTTACATATGTAAGATTTTTATTACAATAATTATTTGAACATATTTTTGTATGCAATTTTTCTGGAGTCGGAGTCGGTCCACGAAAATTGTCTGGAGTCGGAGTCGGAGTCGTAATCGAGAATATTTTTACCGACTCCGCAGCCCTGGATTTAAGTCATTGGCTGGTTTGACCATAATATTTTAAAGAACAGCCACCGCAAGGAATGCAATATATGATGTTCGATTGCAATTGCTGAGGAATTTTATCTTTGGTGTTGGAAAAAATACCACCAATCGTTTTGTTGTTGCTCAAAACCACACGAAAAGCGTTCATTTCTGGGTTTGTTCTATATAATAAGTTCTGTTTATCCCAAATTGTTCAGTTGTTTTCAAACGCAATCCAGATTTGGCAATGTTTGCAATTTCTACTGTGATGTATAAAAATCGATTTCAGTAGGTACAAGTACATTTTAGGTATAGGACATTGTACACAAAGTTGATCTAAAATTTTCCATGGAAATGAGAAATGTATCCATATGTTAGGGTTGCCATTTGAAAAAATGGACTTTTAGTACTTTTCTCGAATTCAACTTTGATCATATAATTTGAACACCCTGTATAACTTTTAGAAGAATTCTACCGATGTGTCGATAATATGTTCTCTTCACAACTATTTTGCCGGACAACTTTTTTCTAGCGGTCACAGGGGATAATTTATAAGTAATTGAAAGTATCCGTGCAGCTGTCATTTTTTAAAGAAAAAAATAATATCTCAAAAATGACACATGTTAGGTATAGGGATTCTAACATAAAATTAATCTAAAATTTAATAAAGATATCAAAAATGCGATAAAATACAGGCTGCTCCATTTGAAGTATAAAAGTTGACATCATTTCCGGTGTAACCGGAAGTAACCGAAAACTCAAAATATTTTGGTTGAGACGATCATGTCCAACAATATAAGTCCACAAATTTTCAATCTCTCACTTCATTTGGTTCTCCATATACTTCTAATGGCAGCTCGTCGTGTGGGAGACCCTGTATATACAGGGTGAGTCACTAGAGTCGCGGTGGTAGATATAGCAATTATCTTTAGAGCTGGAAAAAAATATTTAATACAAAAGTTGTTTGGCATATCATTT
This sequence comes from Aphodius sticticus, assembly GCA_963966075.1. NCBI lineage: Eukaryota > Metazoa > Arthropoda > Insecta > Coleoptera > Scarabaeidae > Aphodius > Aphodius sticticus. Next base: position 58,928,873 of record OZ014506.1, read on the forward strand.
TTTACAACGTAAAATTATTTTCATTTATACTGGGTGTTGCATTTAGGCGTAGCAGAAAATAAATTAACTTTTTTAAATGGAATGCCCTGTATATTATAACATATTATGATTGCGAAGAAAATTGTCTTACTAATTGTATCAGGTGATATTGACGTAAAGCTAATAGTTTCTGAAATATTCAATTTTTTATTAAAAAAGTGGCCGTTGCAGGCCTTTTCCGAAAACTACGTAATAGCGTCATTTTTGCAGATATTTTCTTACAACTTTGTCAGAAAATAACCAATTCTAATAGGGAGGTGATAGTGCCCAAAGAAATTTGATGCGCTATACAGGGTGTTCCTAGCACCTAATCAATTTTGATATTTTTCAAATGGCTTTTTCTTGAGTTTTTTAAATGGAACGCCCTGTATATTATTTTCTGGTTGCATTTCCAACTAAGTTGCCTTTAATTTATATTAAGTGTGGCATATACATATTTGTACCCGTTTTCGTGATATTTGGAATTTAAAGAAAATGTGTAATAAAGTGTACCAATACAGTGCTTTAATATTACACCCTGCATAACATGGTTCTTTTTTAATGATTTTTTTTTTGTAAAGAGAGCATAGAAAGGAAAAAAATACTTTTGTTGAATTAAAAAACTGACAGAATTGCTCAAAATAAATTGAAAAGTACATGGAATTCCCATTTAGTTACTCAATATGAAAAATTAATATAATTTGAGACAACTAAAAATTAAATAAAAACAAATAATTAAGAGAAACCACAACTAATAACATTTATTAAACTATTTTTTAAACTTGACAGGCATTAACATAAAACTAGTAAAAAACTATAACAATTAAAGATAAAACAACAAGTAGTTATTGATTTGGTAGGTGTTCAAAATGCCCTCCATTTTGTCTTCTACAAGCATTAATCCGATGGGTAAAAGATCTCGAAGTATTTCTTAATATCTCTCTTATTTTCTCTGATGTCAGCAAAAACATTTCTTATTCTAATCTTCATATCGTCTTGTGTGGTAGGTGGTGTCTGGTATACTAATTCCTTAACATCACCCCACAAAAAAAAATCCAACTTATTTAGATCAGGAGATCTTGGCGGCCATAACGTAGGGCGGCCTCTTCCAATCCATTTGTTGGGGTATTGGTTGTTCAAAAATTGTCTTACGTTCAGACTAAAGTGGGGTGGGGCTCCGTCGTGATGGAAAATTAAGTTTTGGTCGAATATTAAGCGGCAAATCATCTAAATATTCATGTAGATGGTTGTTAAGAAAATGTAAGTACCTTTGACCATTTACGGAACCCTCAAAAAAGTAAGGCCCTAGCAAATTGGTACCTACTATTCCACCCCATACATTGAGTGACCATCTATGTTGATGGTCCAAAGGCCTGATAACGCGAGGATTTTCTGTTGCATAAAAATGGAAGTTATGTTGGTTAACATACGCATTTTTATGAAACGTAGCTTCATCAGTAAAAAGAACAAAGTCAAAAAAATTTGCTTGTTGTTGAATTTTAGCAGCTACCCAATTACAAAAATTTAATCTCTTTTCTAAATCGTTTTCGCTCAATTCCTGTACATGTTGCACATGATATGGATGATACTTGTGTCGCCGTATTATTCTGGACACAGATGATTGGGTTATTCCTTGATTTCTTATTTGTCTAGTGCTTGAGTATGGATTTTCTACCACACTAGCAACTACCAGAAATTCATTCTCTTCATGTGTCGCCGCTTTTGTTCTTTTTCTTGTTTTGTAAGTAATAGTACCTGTTGATTCAAAACGTTCCCGAACTCTATTAATTGTTCTTGCATCGGGATGCCGTCTTTCGGGATATCGCTGAGCGTAAATCCTTGAGGCCAGTAGAGCGTTTTTGCCGGCTTCTCCATAGATGTAAATAATATTTATCAGTTCCTCTTTAGTATAATTAAAATTCATCGTTAACAGAGATTACAAATGTTGGTTAGCTATATTAAGTCTGTTGACAGCAATAACTACACGTCTGTTATTTGTTTTTGTTTCCATGACAACGAGTTTAAGTAAATCTAAGCTAACTTAAAATATTAGCGTAACTCTGCTATTTAAATGTATCTTTATAAAAAATAGCATTTTTAACTTTACCAACATTTATAATTTATTTATATTATAACAAAATACATGAAAAAAACTAACTCAATTATACAGGGTGTAATATTAAAGCACTGTACCAGCAAATAATATACAGGGCGTTCCATTTAAAAAACTCAAGAAAAAGCCATTTGAAAAATAACAAAATTGATTAGGTGCTAGGAACACCCTGTATAGCGCATCAAATTTCTTTGGGCACTATCACCTCCCTATTAGTATTGGTTATTTTCTGACAAAGTTGTAAGAAAATATCTGCAAAAATGACGCTATTACGTAGTTTTCGGAAAAGGCCTGCAACGGCCATTTTTTTAATAAAAAATTGAATATTGCAGAAACTATTAGCTTTACGTCAATATCACCTGATACAATTAGTAAGACAATTTTCTTCGCAATCATAATATGTTATAATATACAGGGCATTCCATTTAAAAAAGTTAATTTATTTTCTGCTACGCCTAAATGCAACACCCAGTATAAATGAAAATAATTTTACGTTGTAGAAAATGATATGCCAAACAACTTTTGGATTAAATATTTTTTTTCCATCTCTAAAGATAATTGCTATATCTACCACCGCAACTCTAGTGACTCACCCTGTATATATATATATATATATATATATATATATATATATATATATATATATATATATATTCTAGTAAAATTCTCGACCGTATTATATTATAAATTTGAAAATTTTTGGGTATAAGGTCATTCAATAATCTATACTCAATTGTTTATCTTCGATATATTTCGCTGAACAATGTCAGCATCTTCAGGAAGTACTAAAATTCAACAAGAAACGGTATTAGACGATAGGAACAATCGTGTCCGGACTACTTACAACTAGAGCAAACAAACAACACGTGGTCTAATATTTCACGACAGTAGCTTTCATGTGAAACGTGTTTGTAGATGGTAATCTTCGGAAAAAACACAAACAACAGATGGACATAAATGTGGTAGGCACTAAATTAAAGACAAAAATCACAAACGGGAACACCAAGGCGCGGTCAAAACAAAGCAAGAACCAACTTACAGGTGTCAGCGATAACTTGGTTAAACAGTAGGTACTCAATAACAAACAAGGAGTGTATTGATTTATTAGTATTGTATTTCCTTAATAGTAAATTTGAGCTTGGTGTTCTCCGTGTTCTGTTTGACTGTGTTTTGGATGTTTTGGATGTTCTTGTGGTTGTGACACTGTTGCAATTGTATGCTGGTGTATGTCTTCTGTTGGCAGCCATGACTGTGTTAACCTAGAAAAATAGTTGTGCCGATTAATTGCGGAGCTCGCTCAATACACTCCTTGTTTGTTATTGAGTACCTACTGTTTAACCAAGTTATCGCTGACACCTGTAAGTTGGTTCTTGCTTTGTTTGACCGCGCCTTGGTGTTCCCGTTTGTGATTTTTGTCTTTATTTTAGTGCCTACCACATTTATGTCCATCTGTTGTTTGTGTTTTTTCCGAAGATTACCATCTACAAACACGTTTCACATGAAAGCTACTGTCGTGAAATATTAGACCACGTGTTGTTTGTTTGCTCTAGTTGTAAGTAGTCCGGACACGATTGTTCCTATCGTCTAATACCGTTTCTTGTTGAATTTTAGTACTTCCTGAAGATGCTGACATTGTTCAGCGAAATATATAGAAGATAAACAATTGAGTATTGATTATTGAATGACCTTATACCCAAGAATTTTCAAATTTATATATATATATATATATATATATATCGAGAATATATATATATATATATATATATATATATATATATATATATATACCGGGTGGTTCAATTTCGAGGCTCACCATGGGGATCTCGCTTATTAGTGGAGATAGAGCCTATGTTTAAAATTGGCAAAAGTTTCGTATTTTTGTGCTGATAAATTATCTGAAAATAAATTTTAGCTATCATTTTTCATTTTAAAGATATCCGCAAAAAACTGAAATGTTAAGATATCGTTTTTAATTTTTTATTGAAAACCAAGCGTGGCTAGACATTTGAAACCAAAACATTCTACAGCTACTTTTTAACAAGGAATGCAGTGTTATTTTCTAACTTGAAATAACATCAAAGATGGCTGCGTAACCATGGCCAACTTTTGTTTTTCTTATGGGCGCCATGTTGAATTTTGGCATTTTCCGATAGTCGTGTTTTTTCTCATTTCCGCAATGTATAACATGTTGGCATTATTTTTTAAAATAATGGTGTAATAATCAAAAAACTTTCAGGTACCTGGAGCTTGGTTACAGACCGCCGGACTCGTTGCCAAGCAACGTCAACAAAATGCACTTGGATCAAGCGGCGCGCTCAGCGTTGGGTTTGCCATTTACCCAAATAAACCTTAATTGTGGTTGATTGTGGATGTAAAATGCAGTTTACCAATAACGAAAAGCGTGATATGATAAGGGTTTATTATTGTCTCATGGAAATGCCCAATCGTACAAAATTCCTAACATTAGGCAGAAATTTAGCCGGCCATGGATCGTTTAGTAAACCCCGCAATTCTTATAATCCTCATGGAAATGTTGAAAACGATCAAAGAATATTTTGGAAATGGTAAACGTTAGATTACCATAATTTGCCAAAATGAGACAATAATAAATCCTTATCATATCACGCTTTTCGTTATTGGTAAACGGCATTTTACATCCACAATCAACCACCATTAAGGTTTATTTGGTTAAATGGCAGTAGGTATGGCGCTCCTCTGGACGACCTTGAATGACCCCTAACTCCAGTGGTACTCAAACAAGGGGTCACGCGCCTAACTCCAGAGGTTCTCAAGTTCAGAGTGGGCCCCCTTCGCCCCTCCAGTTAGGGCTCCGCCCCCGCTGTGGCCCCCTCGCCATTCCACCTAGGGCTCCGCCCCCAGGCCCCCCTCGTTAGAGCCTCCCAATTTTGAGGTTAGAATTCCCCTCGATGCACCTTTGAGATAAAACCCCTATATCTCGAAAAGTAAGGGGCGGATCGAAAAAATAATTGAAAAAACACCGCCCGCCACAGAAATCCCCCTGTCGGTTTTGACAAATACGAACAAAATGGCGTTGTTGAATTTTCCGAAAAGGCCTTAGATCTATCACTTTTGAAAAGTATGACTCATTCCTCTATCTTCTAAATGGGTTGCCGGATCGAAAAAATAAAAACACCACAGGGTTTGCTATTGGGGTTGTATATACGAACGTAAAGAAAAACGGCCAAAAGGCGTTATTATTACGATTTCAAAAATAACTTCCGGTTTTGGCGACAAATCCTTATATCTCGAAAAGTAAGGGGCGGATCGAAAAAATAATTGAAAAAACACCCCCCGCCACAGAAACCACCCTGTCGGTTTTGACAAATACGAACAAAATGGCGTTGTTGAATTTTCCGAAAAGGCCTTAGATCTATCACTTTTGAAAAGTATGACTCATTCCTCTATCTTCTAAATGGGTTGCCGGATCGAAAAAATAAAAACACCACAGGGTTTGCTATTGGGGTTGTATATACGAACGTAAAGAAAAACGGCCAAAAAGGCGTTATTATTACGATTTCAAAAATAACTTCCGGTTTTGGCGACAAATCCTTATATCTCGAAAAGTAAGGGGCGGATCGAAAAAAAAAATAATTGCAAATTCACCCCAAAGTTGATATATACGAACAAGATGGCGTCGTTGAATTAGAGGAGAAGGCTCTATAACAACCCTTTTCAAAAGTATGACTACCTCCGTAGTCAGCGGGGCCCAAAATTTGTTGCCAACTTCAGAGTGGTCCCCTTAGCTCTACCGCCTAGGGCTCTGCCCCAGGGGCCCCCTCATCAGAGCTTCCCAATTTTGAGGTTAGAACGCCCCTCGATGCATCTTTCAAATATTCCGCGCGCCACTTTATTGTTAAACTTTTTGTATTTGAAAAAGAAAAATCACTTAATCTTTCATTGAAAAAAAAAATCTAATTCTGAAAGAAAATTATAAACATTAATTATTAGCTTAATCTAAAAAATAATCCAATAACTTTGGAAGCTGGATATCAGAGAATTTTTGCAAATTTTCAAGTAGTTACGTACGTAATTTGTTAATAAGTGTAGTAGAGTTGTGAACGAAGAACCCGTAAATTGAAAAAAAAATATCTGTGTAATATTGTTACGTAGCTCGTGATAGGGATGGTCCAGGCCAGGGTGGATGAAAATAAAACTCACACTGGGGTTTTACATACTGTATAATGTGTACGAGACAGTCCAAGAAAACAGCTGAGAAGGCAGGTCACTGCCTTCTCGTACAGGTGTCGGATGACACACTCGTGAATACAGACAAATAACAATCTTCTTTGATACTCCGCTATGCTTCTACTTATATCAACTGTCCAAATACGTTACTCCCATTAATTAGGTTACCAAACGTCGAGGTTGTTCACTTGATTTTTGTGCAAACGCGGCGTCTAGATCCCGTACTTGGGAATTGCAAGTATTGAGCAATTCGGGTCATTGGCTTTGTTCTTTTATAACTCTATTCGAACATAATGATAAATTCGTCTTAATTTACTTCGTAACAATATCTGTTTTGTTCTACAATATTCCAATATGACGTAATCATATCGATGCACACGCAAAATGCGTACAGACTTGATTATCTCGCTCAAAGATAAGACTAACCACAACGAGGAAAAAAACAGTGTTCGTCAATTTACACGTAATCTTATGACAGAATGTCCCGTATAGCGCCTAATTTGAAATTTAACATTGTTTCTTATGTAAATCAGGCACAAATTTGATGAATCTCACTAGCATTTGTCTGCAATTAATAAGCTTCGTTCCTATGCTAAAATTTATGGGATATAAGGAATTAAAAAATGGTCGGTGATACAGTGTGCAAGTTTTAATTTCTCCAGAAAATGTTATTCTATATACAAAGTTTTCGATGATCTAAAAACTTCCTAACCACAGTCAGAGTTTTGGTTTTAGTAATTTTAGCAAATAGGATAGTAAAAAGCGAAGAAACAGTTAAAATTTTGTAAGAGTAATCTGTATTTGATTATATTTAAATTAAAACTGTCTTAGAGAACTTAGAAGAATTAAAATTAGAATTAGACCATTTATTACTATATACCAACACAAAATTGTTATGTGAAAATACGACGAGCTCGAGGAAATTTTAACGGTTCATCAGACAATCAGTAAAATATTCAAATAATATATTGAAATTAATAATCGACACAGGTGCTTCAATTAGTGCTCTCTTCGCATCATGTGTAAATAAATTAGAATATGTTGACACAACAAAGCGAATAGAGTTATTGGAGCATTAGCGCCTCCATTTATCCTCTTAGCGCCTCCATTTATCATCTTAGCGCCTCTATTTATCCTCTTAGCGCCTCCATTTATCATCTTAGCGCCTCCATTTATCCTCTTAGCGCCTCCATTTATCATCTTAGCTCCTCTATTTATCCTCTTAGCGCCTCCATTTATCATCTTAGCGCCTCCATTTATCATCTTAGCGCCTCCATTTATCCTCTTAGCGCCTCCATTTATCATCTTAGCGCCTCCATTTATCCTCTTAGCGCCTCCATTTATCATCTTAGCGCCTCCATTTATCCTCTTAGCGCCTCCATTTATCCTCTTAGCGCCTCCATTTATCCTCTTAGCGCCTCCATTTATCCGTTTAGCGCCTCCATTTATCCGTTTAGCGCCTCCATTTATCCTCTTAGCGCCTCCATTTATCATATTAGCGCCTCCATTTATCAGTTTAGCGCCTCCATTTATCCTCTTAGCGCCTCCATTTATCCTCTTAGCGCCTCCATTTACCATCTTAGCGCCTCCATTTATCCTCTTAGCGCCTCCATTTATCCTCTTAGCGCCTCCATTTATCATCTTAGCGCCTCCATTTATCTCCTTAGCACCTCCATTTATCCTCTTAGCGCCTCCATTTATCCTCTTAGCGCCTCCATTTATCCTCTTAGCGCCTCCATTTATCCGTTTAGCGCCTCCATTTATCCGTTTAGCGCCTCCATTTATCCTCTTAGCGCCTCCATTTAACATCTTAGCGCCTCCATTTATCCTCTTAGCGCCTCCATTTATCCGTTTAGCGCCTCCATTTATCCGTTTAGCGCCTCCATTTATCCTCTTAGCGCCTCCATTTAACATCTTAGCGCCTCCATTTATCCTCTTAGCGCCTCCATTTATCCGTTTAGCGCCTCCATTTATCCGTTTAGCGCCTCCATTTATCCTCTTAGCGCCTCCATTTATCATCCTAGCGCCTCCATTTATCCTCTTAGCGCCTCCATTTATCCTCTTAGCGCCTCCATTTATCCGCTTAGCGCCTCCATTTATCCTCTCAGCGCTTCCATTTATCCTCTTAGCGCCTCCATTTATCCTCTTAGCGCCTCCATTTATCATCTTAGCGCCTCCATTTATCTGTTTAGCGCCTCCATTTATCCGTTTAGCGCCTCCATTTATCCGTTTAGCGCCTCCATTTATCCTCTTAGCGCCTCCATTTATCCTCTTAGCGAGTCCATTTATCTTCTTAGCGCCTCCATTTATCCTCTTAGCGCCTCCATTTACCATCTTAGCGCCTTCATTTATCCTCTTAGCGCCTCCATTTATCCGTTTAGCGCCTCCATTTATCCTCTTAGCGCCTCCATTTATCCTCTTAGCGCCTCCATTTATCTTCTTAGTGCCTCCATTTATCATCTTAGCGCCTCCATTTATCCGTTTAGCGCCTCCATTTATCCTCTTAGCGCCTCCATTTATCCTCTTAGCGCCTCCATTTACCATCTTAGCGCCTCCATTTATCCTCTTAGCGCCTCCATTTATCCTCTTAGCGCCTCCATTTATCATCTTAGCGCCTCCATTTATCCTCTTAGCGCCTCCATTTACCATCCTAGCGCCTCCATTTATCCTCTTAGCGCCTCCATTTATCCTCTTAGCGCCTCCATTTATCCGTTTAGCGCCTCCATTTATCCTCTTAGCGCCTCCATTTATCCTCTTAGCGCCTCCATTTATCCTCTTAGCGCCTCCATTTATCCTCTTAGCGCCTCCATTTATCCGTTTAGCGCCTCCATTTATCCTCTTAGCGCCTCCATTTATCCGTTTAGCGCCTCCATTTATCCTCTTAGCGCCTCCATTTATCCTCTTAGCGCCTCCATTTATCCTCTTAGCGCCTCTATTTATCCTCTTAGCGCCTCCATTTATCCGTTTAGCGCCTCCATTTTTCCGTTTAGCGCCTCCATTTATCCTCTTAGCGCCTCCATTTATCCGTTTAGCGCCTCCATTTATCCTCTTAGCGCCTCCATTTATCCTCTTAGCGCCTCCATTATACAGATCTGTATACAGACCCTGTATAAATTATACAGACCATGTATACAGACCCTGTATAATCACAACAGACCCTGTATACAGACCCTGTATAATCACAACAGACCCTGTATACAGACCCAGTATAAATTATACAGACCCTGTATACAGACCCTGTATAATCACAACAGACCCTGTATACAGACCCTGTATAATCACAACAAACCCTGTATACAGACCCTGTATAAATTATACAGACCCTGTATACAGACCCTGTATAATCACAACAGACCCTGTATACAGACCCTGTATACAGGGTCTGTTGTGATTATACAGGGTCTGTATACAGGGTCTGTATAATTTATACAGGGTCTGTATACAGGGTCTGTTGTGATTATACAGGGTCTGTATACAGGGTCTGTTGTGATTATACAGGGTCTGTATACATAGTCTGTATAATTTATACAGGGTCTGTATACAGATCTGTATAATGGAGGCGCTAAGAGTATAAATGGAGGCGCTAAGAGGATAAATGGAGGCGCTAAGAGGATAAATGGAGGCGCTAAACGGATAAATGGAGGCGCTAAGAGGATAAATGGAGGCGCTAAACGGATAAATGGAGGCGCTAAACGGATAAATTGAGGCGCTAAGAGGATAAATGGAGGCGCTAAGAGGATAATTGGAGGCGCTAAGAGGATAAATGGAGGCGCTAAGATGATAAATGGAGGCGCTAAACGGATAAATGGAGGCGCTAAGAGGATAAATGGAGGCGCTAAGAGGATAAATGGAGGCGCTAGGATGGTAAATGGAGGCGCTAAGAGGATAAATGGAGGCGCTAAGATGATAAATGGAGGCGCTAAGAGGATAAATGGAGGCGCTAAGAGGATAAATGGAGGCGCTAAGATGGTAAATGGAGGCGCTAAGAGGATAAATGGAGGCGCTTAGAGGATAAATGGAGGCGCTAAACGGATAAATGGAGGCGGTAAGATGATAAATGGAGGCACTAAGAAGATAAATGGAGGCGCTAAGAGGATAAATGGAGGCGCTAAGAGGATAAATGGAGGCGCTAAGAGGATAGATGGAGGCGCTAAGATGATAAATGGAGGCGCTAAGAGGATAAATGGAGGCGCTAAGATGATAAATGGAGGCGCTAAGAGGATAAATGGAGGCGCTAAGATGATAAATGGAGGCGCTAAGATGATAAATGAAGGCGCTAAGAGGATAAATAGAGGCGCTAAGATGATAAATGGAGGCGCTAAGAGGATAAATGGAGGCGCTAAGATGATAAATGGAGGCGCTAAGAGGATAAATAGAGGCGCTAAGATGATAAATGGAGGCGCTAAGAGGATAAATGGAGGCGCTAATGCTCCAATAACTCTATTCGCTTCGTTGTGTCAACATATTCTAATTTATTTACACATGATGCGAAGAGAGCACTAATTGAAGCACCTGTGTCGATTATTAATTTCAATATATTATTTGAATATTTTACTGATTGTCTGATGAAGCGTTAAAATTTCCTCGACCTCGTCGTATTTTCACATAACAATTTTGTGTTGGTATATAATAATAAATGGTCTAATTCTAATTTTAATTCTTCTAAGTTCTCTAAGACAGTTTTAATTTAAATATAATCAAATACAGATTACTCTTACAAAATTTTAACTGTTTCTTCGCCTTCTTACTATCCTATTTGCTAAAATTACTAAAACCAAAACTCTGACTGTGGTTAGGAAGTTTTTAGATCATCGAAAACTTTGTATATAGAATAACATTTTCTGGAGAAATTAAAACTTGCACACTGTATCACCGACCATTTTTTAATTCCTTATATCCCATTAATTTTAGCATCGTTTTTATCTATGGCACAACGACTATTTAAATTAGAGGCGCTAAGATGATAAATGGAGGCGCTAAGAGGATAAATGGAGGCGCTAATGCTCCAATAACTCTATTCGCTTTGTTGCGTCAACATATTCTAATTTATTTACACATGATGCGAAGAGAGCACTAATTGAAGCACCTGTGTCGATTATTAATTTCAATATATTATTTGAATATTTTACTGATTGTCTGATGAAGCGTTAAAATTTCCTCGAGCTCGTCGTATTTTCACATAACAATTTTGTGTTGGTATATAGTAATAAATGGTCTAATTCTAATTTTAATTCTTCTAAGTTCTCTAAGACAGTTTTAATTTAAATATAATCAAATACAGATTACTCTTACAAAACTTTAACTGTTTCTTCGCTTTTTACTATCCTATTTGCTAAAATTACTAAAACCAAAACTCTGACTGTGGTTAGGAAGTTTTTAGATCATCGAAAACTTTGTATATAGAATAACATTTTCTGGAGAAATTAAAACTTGCACACTGTATCACCGACCATTTTTTAATTCCTTATATCCCATAAATTTTAGCATAGGAACGAAGCTTATTAATTGCAGACAAATGCTAGTGAGATTCATCAAATTTGTGCCTGATAAGAAACAATGTTAAATTTCAAATTAGGCGCTATACGGGACATTCTGTCATAAGATTACGTGTAAATTGACGAACACTGTTTTTTTCCTCGTTGTGGTTAGTCTTATCTTTGAGCGAGATAATCAAGTCTGTACGCATTTTGCGTGTGCATCGATGATTACGTCATATTAGAATATTCTAGAACAAAACAGATATTGTTACGAAGTAAATTAAGACGAATTTATCATTATGTTCGAATAGAGTTATAAAAGAACAAAGCCAATGACTCGAATTGCTCAATACTTGCAATTCCCAAGTACGGGATCCAGACGCCGCGTTTGCACAAAAATCAAGTGAACAACCTCGACGTTTGGTAACCTAATTAATGGGAGTAACGTATTTGGACAATTGATATAAGTAGAAGCATAGCGGAGTATCAAAGAAGATTGTTATTTGTCTGTATTCACGAGTGTGACATCCGACACCTGTACGAGAAGGCAGTGACCTGCCTTCTCAGCTGTTTTCTTGGACTGTCTCGTACACATTATACAGTATGTAAAACCCCAGTGTGAGTTTTATTTTCATCCACCCTGGCCTGCACCATCCCTATCACGAGCTACGTAACAATATTACACAGATATTTTTTTTTCAATTTACGCGTTCTTCGTTCACAACTCTACTACACTTATTAACAAATTACGTACGTAACTACTTGAAAATTTGCAAAAATTCTCTGATATCCAGCTTCCAAAGTTATTGGATTATTTTTTAGATTAAGCTAATAATTAATGTTTATAATTTTCTTTAAGAATTAGACTTTTTTTTCAATGAAAGATTAAGTGATTTTTCCTTTTCAAATACAAAAAGTTTAACAATAAAGTGGCGCGCGGAATATTTGAAAGATGCATCGAGGGGCGTTCTAACCTCAAAATTGGGAAGCTCTGATGAGGGGGCCCCTGGGGCAGAGCCCTAGGCGGTAGAGCTAAGGGGACCACTCTGAAGTTGGCAACAAATTTTGGGCCCCGCTGACTACGGAGGTAGTCATACTTTTGAAAAGGGTTGTTACAGAGCCTTCTCCTCTAATTCAACGACGCCATCTTGTTCGTATATATCAACTTTGGGGTGAATTTGCAATTATTTTTTTTTTTTCGATCCGCCCCTTACTTTTTGAGATATAAGGATTTCTCGCCAAAACCGGAAGTTATTTTTGAAATCGTAATAATAACGCATTTTTGGCCGTTTTTCTTTACGTTCGTATATACAACCCCAATAGCAAACCCTGTGGTGTTTTTATTTTTTCGATCCGGCAACCCATTTAGAAGATAGAGGAATGAGTCATACTTTTCAAAAGTGATAGATCTAAGGCCTTTTCGGAAAATTCAACAACGCTATTTTGTTCGTATATGTCAAAACCGACAGGGGGGTTTCTGTGGCGGGGGGTGTTTTTTCAATTATTTTTTCGATCCGCCCCTTACTTTTCGAGATGTAAGGATTTGTCGCCAAAACCGGAAGTTATTTTTGAAATCGTAATAATAACGCCTTTTTGGCCGTTTTTCTTTACGTTCGTATATACAACCCCAATAGCAAACCCTGTGGTGTTTTTATTTTTTCGATCCGGCAACCCATTTAGAAGATAGAGGAATGAGTCATACTTTTCAAAAGTGATAGATCTAAGGCCTTTTCGGAAAATTCAACAACGCCATTTTGTTCGTATTTGTCAAAACCGACAGGGGGATTTCTGTGGCGGGGGGTGTTTTTTCAATTATTTTTTCGATCCGCCCCTTACTTTTCGAGATATAAGGATTTGTCGCCAAAACCGGAAGTTATTTTTGAAATCGTAATAATAACGCCTTTTGGCCGTTTTTCTTTACGTTCGTATATACAACCCCAATAGCAAACCCTGTGGTGTTTTTATTTTTTCGATCCGGCAACCCATTTAGAAGATAGAGGAATGAGTCATACTTTTCAAAAGTGATAGATCTAAGGCCTTTTCGGAAAATTCAACAACGCCATTTTGTTCGTATTTGTCAAAACCGACAGGGGGAGTTCTGTGGCGGGGGGTGTTTTTTCAATTATTTTTTCGATCCGCCCCTTACTTTTCGAGATATAGGGGTTTTATCTCAAAGGTGCATCGAGGGGAATTCTAACTTCAAAATTGGGAGGCTCTAACGAGGGGGCCCTGGGGGCGGAGCCCTAGGTGGAATGGCGAGGGGGCCACAGCGGGGGCGGAGCCCTAGCTGGAGGGGCGAAGGGGGCCCACTCTGAACTTGAGAACCTCTGGAGTTAGGCGCGTGACCCCTTGTTTGAGTACCACTGGAGTTAGGGGTCATTCAAGGTCGTCCAGAGGAGCGCCATACCTACTAATGGCAAACCCAACGCTGAGCGCGCCGCTTGATCCAAGTGCATTTTGTTGACGTTGCTTGGCAACGAGTCCGGCGGTCTGTAACCAATCTCCAGTTAGGTACCGGAAGGTTTTTCTATTATTACACCATTATTTTAAAAAGTAATGTTAACATGTTATACATTGCGGAAATGAGAAAAAAACACGATTATCGGAAAATGCCAAAATTCAACATGGCGCCCATAAGAAAAACAAAAGTTGGCCATGGTTACTCCGCCATCTTTGAAGTTATTTCAAATTAAAAAATTTCACTGCATTCCTTGTTAAAAAGTAGCTGTAGAATGTTTTTGTTTCAAATGTCAAGCTACGTTTGGTTTTGCATAAAAATTAAAAACGGTATCTTAACATTTCAGTTTTTTGCGGATATCTTTAAAATGGAGAATGATAGCTAAAATTTCTTTTCAGATAATTGATCAGCACAAACATACGAAACTTTGCCAAATTTAAACATAGCCTCTATCTCCACTAATAAGCGAGATCCCCATGGTGAGGCTCGAAATTGAATCACCCGGTATATATATATATATATATATATATATATATGTTATATTCCAGACTCTCCGTGATCGCTTACATTGTAATAGTTTGCTCTTATCACCCTAGTATTATATCGAGTTCCGTTGCTTATTCGTTGGGCCGCTTGCTAGAGTACGTGAGATAATTCGCTGACTATACAATGCGGTCGTCGCTAGGCTCACTGTAGTATAAGAAATAATATTAAGACTTACTTAATAATTTATTTTTACGAGTTCAAACGTAAAATATATATATATATATATATTTAAAACTATGAAATAGTTAATACAAGATGGCGATAATTTTTTAAGTTAAAAAACTACAGCCACGCCTGGGATTCGAACCCAGATATACGGATTGCGTCTAAAGGTAGAAACTTCTACTCATATTTCTTTAGTGAAAATTAACCTATTGTATGTCATAGGTCACGTTAGTCTAATTGGTAAAACGTCGGACCGGCAATCCGTATATCTGGGTTCGAATCCCAGGCGTGGCTGTAGTTTTTTAACTTAAGGGTCCGGTGAAACGATGCTTTAGAACACACCCTAAATGGCGTTTCCGTACTTCCAGTTGTTCTTCAAAAGTTGCTTTTAAATTTGAGATTTTTTATGCTCAAACGGTTTGAATTGAATGTAGCTATTGGGGAAAACTGCTCATAACAATAATTGAAAAGGAAATAATTTTTGAAAATTAGTCATTATTGAACAATGGGCAGTAACTTCCGATTTTATTTTTAGATTTTTAAATCATTGATTTTTAGCCATGCACACAAAAATCACCTACCTATGTATGCAATAAAATCTCCATAAAATCACCTTCGTTTGGAAATTATCAGGAAGCAGAAAATGCTATGATTTTTGTGCGGATTGCGTTGTTTGAACGAAGAGTGGGAATTCCGGTAGTTTACCGCTTTTCGAATAGATGGCGCCACCGCTGTTTGAAATTTAGGTGTAATGTATCTCTCTCAGCGCTGTAGGAATAGTCCTGCTAGCTCTGTTTAGCATATTGAATACCATCAAAGCAAAAAATGGTTATATGCGAACGGATGGTCGCAAGGCCATCCGTATTATTTGTGTATAGCACAATGAAACCAAGACTTGATAGGGTGGTGGGAGGGTTTTTTTTTGTCGAAAGCGATTTATAAAATCGCCCGTGGTACGTAAATTTAGGCAAGGCTGCATGTGTTGAGTGTAGCTTTTCATTACCAATATTCTCAACATGAAGTTTATATAAATGTAATTTATTCCCAAAACAAGACACAAATCAAATTCGTATTGTAAATAAATTGTTTTCACTTTAATTTTTTTCTTGTTTACTACATAACCGCGGTCACAGAACTTCAAAACTGAAATGCTCAAAAACAAATACCGAA
Organism: Aphodius sticticus; assembly: GCA_963966075.1. Taxonomy (NCBI): domain Eukaryota; kingdom Metazoa; phylum Arthropoda; class Insecta; order Coleoptera; family Scarabaeidae; genus Aphodius; species Aphodius sticticus. The sequence continues at coordinate 58,945,026 of OZ014506.1, forward strand.
TCGAAAAATAAA
>OZ014506.1:58945237-59087737 GCA_963966075.1 Aphodius sticticus
TAATACTATTATCTATTATCTATTATCTATTATCTATTATCTATTATCTATTATCTATTATCTATTATCTATTATCTATTATCTATTATCTATTATCTATTATCTATTATCTATTATCTATTATCTATTATCTATTATCTATTATCTATTATCTATTATCTATTATCTATTATCTATTATCTATTATCTATTATCTATTATCTATTATCTATTATCTATTATCTATTATCTATTATCTATTATCTATTATCTATTATCTATTATCTATTATCTATTATCTATTATCTATTATCTATTATCTATTATCTATTATCTATTATCTATTATCTATTATCTATTATCTATTATCTATTATCTATTATCTATTATCTATTATCTATTATCTATTATCTATTATCTATTATCTATTATCTATTATCTATTATCTATTATCTATTATCTATTATCTATTATCTATTATCTATTATCTATTATCTATTATCTATTATCTATTATCTATTATCTATTATCTATTATCTATTATCTATTATCTATTATCTATTATCTATTATCTATTATCTATTATCTATTATCTATTATCTATTATCTATTATCTATTATCTATTATCTATTATCTATTATCTATTATCTATTATCTATTATCTATTATCTATTATCTATTATCTATTATCTATTATCTATTATCTATTATCTATTATCTATTATCTATTATCTATTATCTATTATCTATTATCTATTATCTATTATCTATTATCTATTATCTATTATCTATTATCTATTATCTATTATCTATTATCTATTATCTATTATCTATTATCTATTATCTATTATCTATTATCTATTATCTATTATCTATTATCTATTATCTATTATCTATTATCTATTATCTATTATCTATTATCTATTATCTATTATCTATTATCTATTATCTATTATCTATTATCTATTATCTATTATCTATTATCTATTATCTATTATCTATTATCTATTATCTATTATCTATTATCTATTATCTATTATCTATTATCTATTATCTATTATCTATTATCTATTATCTATTATCTATTATCTATTATCTATTATCTATTATCTATTATCTATTATCTATTATCTATTATCTATTATCTATTATCTATTATCTATTATCTATTATCTATTATCTATTATCTATTATCTATTATCTATTATCTATTATCTATTATCTATTATCTATTATCTATTATCTATTATCTATTATCTATTATCTATTATCTATTATCTATTATCTATTATCTATTATCTATTATCTATTATCTATTATCTATTATCTATTATTTATTATCTATTATTATTATTTATTATCTATTATCTATTATCTATTATCTATTATCTATTATCTATTATCTATTATCTATTATCTATTATCTATTATCTATTATCTATTATCTATTATCTATTATCTATTATCTATTATCTATTATCTATTATCTATTATCTATTATCTATTATCTATTATCTATTATCTATTATCTATTATCTATTATCTATTATCTATTATCTATTATCTATTATCTATTATCTATTATCTATTATCTATTATCTATTATCTATTATCTATTATCTATTATCTATTATCTATTATCTATTATCTATTATCTATTATTATTATCTATTATTTATTATTTATTATTTATTATTTATTATTTATTATTTTATTATTTATTATTTATTATTTATTATTTATTATTTATTATTTATTATTTATTATTTATTATTTATTATTTATTATTTATTATTATTATTTATTATTTATTATTTATTATTATTATTTATTATTTATTATTTATTATTTATTATTTATTATTTATTATTTATTATTTATTATTTATTATTTATTATTTATTATTTATTATTTATTATTTATTATTTATTATTTATTATTTATTATTTATTATTTATTATTTATTATTTATTATTTATTATTTATTATTTATTATTTATTATTTATTATTTATTATTTATTATTTATTATTTATTATTTATTATTTATTATTTATTATTTATTATTTATTATTTATTATTTATTATTTATTATTTATTATTTATTATTTATTATTTATTATTATTATTTATTATTTATTATTTATTATTTATTATTTATTATTTATTATTTATTATTTATTATTTATTATTTATTATTTATTATTTATTATTTATTATTTATTATTTATTATTTATTATTTATTATTTATTATTTATTATTTATTATTTATTATTTATTATTTATTATTTATTATTTATTATTTATTATTTATTATTTATTATTTATTATTTATTATTTATTATTTATTATTTATTATTTATTATTTATTATTTATTATTTATTATTTATTATTTATTATTTATTATTTATTATTTATTATTTATTATTTATTTATTTATTATTTATTATTTATTATTTATTATTTATTATTTATTATTTATTATTTATTATTTATTATTTATTATTTATTATTTATTATTTATTATTTATTATTTATTATTTATTATTTATTATTTATTATTTATTATTTATTATTTATTATTTATTATTTATTATTTATTATTTATTATTTATTATTTATTATTTATTATTTATTATTTATTATTTATTATTTATTATTTATTATTTATTATTTATTATTTATTATTTATTATTTATTATTTATTATTTATTATTTATTATTTATTATTATTATTTATTATTTATTATTTATTATTTATTATTATTATATTATTATTATTTATTATTTATTATCTATTATCTATTATATTATTATCTATTATTCTATATCTATTATTTATTATTTATTATTTATTATTTATTATTTATTATTTATTATTTATTATTTATTATTTATTATTTATTATTTATTATTTATTATTTATTATTTATTATTTATTATTTATTATTTATTATTTATTATTTATTATTTATTATTTATTATTTATTATTTATTATTTATTATTTATTATTTATTATTTATTATTTATTATTTATTATTTATTATTTATTATTTATTATTTATTATTTATTATTTATTATTTATTATTTATTATTTATTATTTATTATTTATTATTTATTATTTATTATTTATTATTTATTATTTATTATTTATTATTTATTATTTATTATTTATTATTTATTATTTATTATTTATTATCTATTATCTATTATCTATTATCTATTATCTATTATCTATTATTATTATTATTATTATTATCTATTATCTATTATCTATTATCTATTATCTATTATCTATTATCTATTATCTATTATCTATTATCTATTATCTATTATCTATTATCTATTATCTATTATCTATTATCTATTATTATTATCTATTATCTATTATCTATTATTATTATCTATTATCTATTATCTATTATCTATTATCTATTATTATTATCTATTATCTATTATCTATTATCTATTATCTATTATCTATTATTATTCTATTATCTATTATCTATTATCTATTATCTATTATCTATTATCTATTATCTATTATCTATTATCTATTATCTATTATCTATTATCTATTATCTATTATCTATTATCTATTATCTATTATCTATTATCTATTATCTATTATCTATTATCTATTATCTATTATCTATTATCTATTATCTATTATCTATTATCTATTATCTATTATCTATTATCTATTATCTATTATCTATTATCTATTATCTATTATCTATTATCTATTATCTATTATCTATTATCTATATCTATTATCTATTATCTATTATCTATTATCTATTATCTATTATCTATTATCTATTATCTATTATCTATTATCTATTATCTATTATCTATTATCTATTATCTATTATCTATTATCTATTATCTATTATCTATTATCTATTATCTATTATCTATTATCTATTATCTATTATCTATTATCTATTATCTATTATCTATTATCTATTATCTATTATCTATTATCTATTATCTATTATCTATTATCTATTATCTATTATCTATTATCTATTATCTATTATCTATTATCTATTATCTATTATCTATTATCTATTATCTATTATCTATTATCTATTATCTATTATCTATTATCTATTATCTATTATCTATTATCTATTATCTATTATCTATTATCTATTATCTATTATCTATTATCTATTATCTATTATCTATTATCTATTATCTATTATCTATTATCTATTATCTATTATCTATATCTATTATCTATTATCTATTATCTATTATCTATTATCTATTATCTATTATCTATTATCTATTATCTATTATCTATTATCTATTATCTATTATCTATTATCTATTATCTATTATCTATTATCTATTATCTATTATCTATTATCTATTATCTATTATCTATTATCTATTATCTATTATCTATTATCTATTATCTATTATCTATTATCTATTATCTATTATCTATTATCTATTATCTATTATCTATTATCTATTATCTATTATCTATTATCTATTATCTATTATCTATTATCTATTATCTATTATCTATTATCTATTATCTATTATCTATTATCTATTATCTATTATCTATTATCTATTATCTATTATCTATTATCTATTATCTATTATCTATTATCTATTATCTATTATCTATTATCTATTATCTATTATCTATTATCTATTATCTATTATCTATTATCTATTATCTATTATCTATTATCTATTATCTATTATCTATTATCTATTATCTATTATCTATTATCTATTATCTATTATCTATTATCTATTATCTATTATCTATTATCTATTATCTATTATCTATTATCTATTATCTATTATCTATTATCTATTATCTATTATCTATTATCTATTATCTATTATCTATTATCTATTATCTATTATCTATTATCTATTATCTATTATCTATTATCTATTATCTATTATCTATTATCTATTATCTATTATCTATTATCTATTATCTATTATCTATTATCTATTATCTATTATCTATTATCTATTATCTATTATCTATTATCTATTATCTATTATCTATTATCTATTATCTATTATCTATTATCTATTATCTATTATCTATTATCTATTATCTATTATCTATTATCTATTATCTATTATCTATTATCTATTATCTATTATCTATTATCTATTATCTATTATCTATTATCTATTATCTATTATCTATTATCTATTATCTATTATCTATTATCTTATCTATTATCTATTATCTATTATCTATTATCTATTATCTATTATCTATTATCTATTATCTATTATCTATTATCTATTATCTATTATCATCTATTATCTATTATCTATTATCTATTATCTATTATCTATTATCTATTATCTATTATCTATTATCTATTATCTATTATCTATTATCTATTATCTATTATCTATTATCTATTATCTATTATCTATTATCTATTATCTATTATCTATTATCTATTATCTATTATCTATTATCTATTATCTATTATCTATTATCTATTATCTATTATCTATTATCTATTATCTATTATCTATTATCTATTATCTATTATCTATTATCTATTATCTATTATCTATTATCTATTATCTATTATCTATTATCTATTATCTATTATCTATTATCTATTATCTATTATCTATTATCTATTATCTATTATCTATTATCTATTATCTATTATCTATTATCTATTATCTATTATCTATTATCTATTATCTATTATCTATTATCTATTATCTATTATCTATTATCTATTATCTATTATCTATTATCTATTATCTATTATCTATTATCTATTATCTATTATCTATATCTATTATCTATTATCTATTATCTATTATCTATTATCTATTATCTATTATCTATTATCTATTATCTATTATCTATTATCTATTATCTATTATCTATTATCTATTATCTATTATCTATTATCTATTATCTATTATCTATTATCTATTATCTATTATCTATTATCTATTATCTATTATCTATTATCTATTATCTATTATCTATTATCTATTATCTATTATCTATTATCTATTATCTATTATCTATTATCTATTATCTATTATCTATTATCTATTATCTATTATCTATTATCTATTATCTATTATCTATTATCTATTATCTATTATCTATTATCTATTATCTATTATCTATTATCTATTATCTATTATCTATTATCTATTATCTATTATCTATTATCTATTATCTATTATCTATTATCTATTATCTATTATCTATTATCTATTATCTATTATCTATTATCTATTATCTATTATCTATTATCTATTATCTATTATCTATTATCTATTATCTATTATCTATTATCTATTATCTATTATCTATTATCTATTATCTATTATCTATTATCTATTATCTATACTATTATCTATTATCTATTATCTATTATCTATTATCTATTATCTATTATCTATTATCTATTATCTATTATCTATTATCTATTATCTATTATCTATTATCTATTATCTATTATCTATTATCTATTATCTATTATCTATTATCTATTATTATTATTATATTATCTATTATTTATTATTTATTATTTATTATTTATTATTTATTATTTATTATTTATTATTTATTATTTATTATTTATTATTTATTATTTATTATTTATTATTTATTATTTATTATTTATTATTTATTATTTATTATTTATTATTTATTATTTATTATTTATTATTTATTATTTATTATTTATTATTTATTATTTATTTTATTATTTATTATTTATTATTTATTATTTATTATTTATTATTTATTATTTATTATTTATTATTTATTATTTATTATTTATTATTTATTATTTATTATTTATTATTTATTATTTATTATTTATTATTTATTATTTATTATTTATTATTTATTATTTATTATTTATTATTTATTATTTATTATTTATTTATTATTTATTATTTATTATTTATTATTTATTATTTATTATTTATTATTTATTATTTATTATTTATTATTTATTATTTATTATTTATTATTTATTATTTATTATTTATTATTTATTATTTATTATTTATTATTTATTATTTATTATTTATTATTTATTATTTATTATTTATTATTTATTATTTATTATTTATTATTTATTATTTATTATTTATTATTATTATTTATTATTTATTATTTATTATTTATTATTTATTATTTATTATTTATTATTTATTATTTATTATTTATTATTTATTATTTATTATTTATTATTTATTATTTATTATTTATTATTTATTATTTATTATTTATTATTTATTATTTATTATTTATTATTTATTATTTATTATTTATTATTTATTATTTATTATTTATTATTTATTATTTATTATTTATTATTTATTATTTATTATTTATTATTTATTATTTATTATTTATTATTTATTATTTATTATTTATTATTTATTATTTATTATTTATTATTTATTATTTATTATTTATTATTTATTATTTATTATTTATTATTATTATTTATTATTTATTATTTATTATTTATTATTTATTATTTATTATTTATTATTTATTATTTATTATTTATTATTTATTATTTATTATTTATTATTTATTATTTATTATTTATTATTTATTATTTATTATTTATTATTTATTATTTATTATTTATTATTTATTATTTATTATTTATTATTTATTATTTATTATTTATTATTTATTATTTATTATTTATTATTTATTATTTATTATTTATTATTTATTATTTATTATTTATTATTTATTATTTATTATTTATTATTTATTATTTATTATTTATTATTTATTATTTATTATTTATTATTTATTATTTATTATTTATTATTTATTATTTATTATTTATTATTTATTATTTATTATTTATTATTTATTATTTATTATTTATTATTTATTATTTATTATTTATTATTTATTATTTATTATTTATTATTTATTATTTATTATTTATTATTTATTATTTATTATTTATTATTTATTATTTATTATTTATTATTTATTATTTATTATTTATTATTTATTATTTATTATTTATTATTTATTATTTATTATTTATTATTTATTATTTATTATTTATTATTTATTATTTATTATTTATTATTTATTATTTATTATTTATTATTTATTATTTATTATTTATTATTTATTATTTATTATTTATTATTTATTATTTATTATTTATTATTTATTATTTATTATTTATTATTTATTATTTATTATTTATTATTTATTATTTATTATTTATTATTTATTATTTATTATTTATTATTTATTATTTATTATTTATTATTTATTATTTATTATTTATTATTTATTATTTATTATTTATTATTTATTATTATTATTTATTATTTATTATTTATTATTTATTATTTATTATTTATTATTTATTATTTATTATTTATTATTTATTATTTATTATTTATTATTTATTATTTATTATTTATTATTTATTATTTATTATTTATTATTTATTATTTATTATTTATTATTTATTATTTATTATTTATTATTTATTATTTATTATTTATTATTTATTATTTATTATTTATTATTTATTATTTATTATTTATTATTTATTATTTATTATTTATTATTTATTATTTATTATTTATTATTTATTATTTATTATTTATTATTTATTATTTATTATTTATTATTTATTATTATTATTTATTATTTATTATTTATTATTTATTATTTATTATTTATTATTTATTATTTATTATTTATTATTTATTATTTATTATTTATTATTTATTATTTATTATTTATTATTTATTATTTATTATTTATTATTTATTATTTATTATTTATTATTTATTATTTATTATTTATTATTTATTATTTATTATTTATTATTTATTATTTATTATTTATTATTTATTATTTATTATTTATTATTTATTATTTATTATTTATTATTTATTATTTATTATTTATTATTTATTATTTATTATTTATTATTTATTATTTATTATTTATTATTTATTATTTATTATTTATTATTTATTATTTATTATTTATTATTTATTATTTATTATTTATTATTTATTATTTATTATTTATTATTTATTATTTATTATTTATTATTTATTATTTATTATTTATTATTTATTATTTATTATTTATTATTTATTATTTATTATTTATTATTTATTATTTATTATTTATTATTTATTATTTATTATTTATTATTTATTATTTATTATTTATTATTTATTATTTATTATTTATTATTTATTATTTATTATTTATTATTTATTATTTATTATTTATTATTTATTATTTATTATTTATTATTTATTATTTATTATTTATTATTTATTATTTATTATTTATTATTTATTATTTATTATTTATTATTTATTATTTATTATTTATTATTTATTATTTATTATTTATTATTTATTATTTATTATTTATTATTTATTATTTATTATTTATTATTTATTATTTATTATTTATTATTTATTATTTATTATTTATTATTTATTATTTATTATTTATTATTTATTATTTATTATTTATTATTTATTATTTATTATTTATTATTTATTATTTATTATTTATTATTTATTATTTATTATTTATTATTTATTATTTATTATTTATTATTTATTATTTATTATTTATTATTTATTATTTATTATTTATTATTTATTATTTATTATTTATTATTTATTATTTATTATTTATTATTTATTATTTATTATTTATTATTTATTATTTATTATTTATTATTTATTATTTATTATTTATTATTTATTATTTATTATTTATTATTTATTATTTATTATTTATTATTTATTATTTATTATTTATTATTTATTATTTATTATTTATTATTTATTATTTATTATTTATTATTTATTATTTATTATTTATTATTTATTATTTATTATTTATTATTTATTATTTATTATTTATTATTTATTATTTATTATTTATTATTTATTATTTATTATTTATTATTTATTATTTATTATTTATTATTTATTATTTATTATTTATTATTTATTATTTATTATTTATTATTTATTATTTATTATTTATTATTTATTATTTATTATTTATTATTTATTATTTATTATTTATTATTTATTATTTATTATTTATTATTTATTATTTATTATTTATTATTTATTATTTATTATTTATTATTTATTATTTATTATTTATTATTTATTATTTATTATTTATTATTTATTATTTATTATTTATTATTTATTATTTATTATTTATTATTTATTATTTATTATTTATTATTTATTATTTATTATTTATTATTTATTATTTATTATTTATTATTTATTATTTATTATTTATTATTTATTATTTATTATTTATTATTTATTATTTATTATTTATTATTTATTATTTATTATTTATTATTTATTATTTATTATTTATTATTTATTATTTATTATTTATTATTTATTATTATTATTTATTATTTATTATTTATTATTTATTATTTATTATTTATTATTTATTATTTATATTTATTATTTATTATTTATTATTTATTATTTATTATTTATTATTTATTATTTATTATTTATTATTTATTATTTATTATTTATTATTTATTATTTATTATTTATTATTTATTATTTATTATTTATTATTTATTATTTATTATTTATTATTTATTATTTATTATTTATTATTTATTATTTATTATTTATTATTTATTATTTATTATTTATTATTTATTATTTATTATTTATTATTTATTATTTATTATTTATTATTTATTATTTATTATTTATTATTTATTATTTATTATTTATTATTTATTATTTATTATTTATTATTTATTATTTATTATTTATTATTTATTATTTATTATTTATTATTTATTATTTATTATTTATTATTTATTATTTATTATTTATTATTTATTATTTATTATTTATTATTTATTATTTATTATTTATTATTTATTATTTATTATTTATTATTTATTATTTATTATTTATTATTTATTATTTATTATTTATTATTTATTATTTATTATTTATTATTTATTATTTATTATTTATTATTTATTATTTATTATTTATTATTTATTATTTATTATTTATTATTTATTATTTATTATTTATTATTTATTATTTATTATTTATTATTTATTATTTATTATTTATTATTTATTATTTATTATTTATTATTTATTATTTATTATTTATTATTTATTATTTATTATTTATTATTTATTATTTATTATTTATTATTTATTATTTATTATTTATTATTTATTATTTATTATTTATTATTTATTATTTATTATTTATTATTTATTATTTATTATTTATTATTTATTATTTATTATTTATTATTTATTATTTATTATTTATTATTTATTATTTATTATTTATTATTTATTATTTATTATTTATTATTTATTATTTATTATTTATTATTTATTATTTATTATTTATTATTTATTATTTATTATTTATTATTTATTATTTATTATTTATTATTTATTATTTATTATTTATTATTTATTATTTATTATTTATTATTTATTATTTATTATTTATTATTTATTATTTATTATTTATTATTTATTATTTATTATTTATTATTTATTATTTATTATTTATTATTTATTATTTATTTATTATTTATTATTTATTATTTATTATTTATTATTTATTATTTATTATTTATTATTTATTATTTATTATTTATTATTTATTATTTATTATTTATTATTTATTATTTATTATTTATTATTTATTATTTATTATTTATTATTTATTATTTATTATTTATTATTTATTATTTATTATTTATTATTTATTATTTATTATTTATTATTTATTATTTATTATTTATTATTTATTATTTATTATTTATTATTTATTATTTATTATTTATTATTTATTATTTATTATTTATTATTTATTATTTATTATTTATTATTTATTATTTATTATTTTATTATTTATTATTTATTATTTATTATTTATTATTTATTATTTATTATTTATTATTTATTATTTATTATTTATTATTTATTATTTATTATTTATTATTTATTATTTATTATTTATTATTTATTATTTATTATTTATTATTTATTATTTATTATTTATTATTTATTATTTATTATTTATTATTTATATTATTATTTATTATTTATTATTTATTATTTATTATTTATTATTTATTATTTATTATTTATTATTTATTATTTATTATTTATTATTTATTATTTATTATTTATTATTTATTATTTATTATTTATTATTTATTATTTATTATTTATTATTTATTATTTATTATTTATTATTTATTATTTATTATTTATTATTTATTATTTATTATTTATTATTTATTATTTATTATTTATTATTTATTATTTATTATTTATTATTTATTATTTATTATTTATTATTTATTATTTATTATTTATTATTTATTATTTATTATTTATTATTTATTATTTATTATTTATTATTTATTATTTATTATTTATTATTTATTATTTATTATTTATTATTTATTATTTATTATTTATTATTTATTATTTATTATTTATTATTTATTATTTATTATTTATTATTTATTATTTATTATTTATTATTTATTATTTATTATTTATTATTTATTATTTATTATTTATTATTTATTATTTATTATTTATTATTTATTATTTATTATTTATTATTTATTATTTATTATTTATTATTTATTATTTATTATTTATTATTTATTATTTATTATTTATTATTTATTATTTATTATTTATTATTTATTATTTATTATTTATTATTTATTATTTATTATTTATTATTTATTATTTATTATTTATTATTTATTATTTATTATTTATTATTTATTATTTATTATTTATTATTTATTATTTATTATTTATTATTTATTATTTATTATTTATTATTTATTATTTATTATTTATTATTTATTATTTATTATTTATTATTTATTATTTATTATTTATTATTTATTATTTATTATTTATTATTTATTATTTATTATTTATTATTTATTATTTATTATTTATTATTTATTATTTATTATTTATTATTTATTATTTATTATTTATTATTTATTATTTATTATTTATTATTTATTATTTATTATTTATTATTTATTATTTATTATTTATTATTTATTATTTATTATTTATTATTTATTATTTATTATTTATTATTTATTATTTATTATTTATTATTTATTATTTATTATTTATTATTTATTATTTATTATTTATTATTTATTATTTATTATTTATTATTTATTATTTATTATTTATTATTTATTATTTATTATTTATTATTTATTATTTATTATTTATTATTTATTATTTATTATTTATTATTTATTATTTATTATTTATTATTTATTATTTATTATTTATTATTTATTATTTATTATTTATTATTTATTATTTATTATTTATTATTTATTATTTATTATTTATTATTTATTATTTATTATTTATTATTTATTATTTATTATTTATTATTTATTATTTATTATTTATTATTTATTATTTATTATTTATTATTTATTATTTATTATTTATTATTTATTATTTATTATTTATTATTTATTATTTATTATTTATTATTTATTATTTATTATTTATTATTTATTATTTATTATTTATTATTTATTATTTATTATTTATTATTTATTATTTATTATTTATTATTTATTATTTATTATTTATTATTTATTATTTATTATTTATTATTTATTATTTATTATTTATTATTTATTATTTATTATTTATTATTTATTATTTATTATTTATTATTTATTATTTATTATTTATTATTTATTATTTATTATTTATTATTTATTATTTATTATTTATTATTTATTATTTATTATTTATTATTTATTATTTATTATTTATTATTTATTATTTATTATTTATTATTTATTATTTATTATTTATTATTTATTATTTATTATTTATTATTTATTATTTATTATTTATTATTTATTATTTATTATTTATTATTTATTATTTATTATTTATTATTTATTATTTATTATTTATTATTTATTATTTATTATTTATTATTTATTATTTATTATTTATTATTTATTATTTATTATTTATTATTTATTATTTATTATTTATTATTTATTATTTATTATTTATTATTTATTATTTATTATTTATTATTTATTATTTATTATTTATTATTTATTATTTATTATTTATTATTTATTATTTATTATTTATTATTTATTATTTATTATTTATTATTTATTATTTATTATTTATTATTTATTATTTATTATTTATTATTTATTATTTATTATTTATTATTTATTATTTATTATTTATTATTTATTATTTATTATTTATTATTTATTATTTATTATTTATTATTTATTATTTATTATTTATTATTTATTATTTATTATTTATTATTTATTATTTATTATTTATTATTTATTATTTATTATTTATTATTTATTATTTATTATTTATTATTTATTATTTATTATTTATTATTTATTATTTATTATTTATTATTTATTATTTATTATTTATTATTTATTATTTATTATTTATTATTTATTATTTATTATTTATTATTTATTATTTATTATTTATTATTTATTATTTATTATTTATTATTTATTATTTATTATTTATTATTTATTATTTATTATTTATTATTTATTATTTATTATTTATTATTTATTATTTATTATTTATTATTTATTATTTATTATTTATTATTTATTATTTATTATTTATTATTTATTATTTATTATTTATTATTTATTATTTATTATTTATTATTTATTATTTATTATTTATTATTTATTATTTATTATTTATTATTTATTATTTATTATTTATTATTTATTATTTATTATTTATTATTTATTATTTATTATTTATTATTTATTATTTATTATTTATTATTTATTATTTATTATTTATTATTTATTATTTATTATTTATTATTTATTATTTATTATTTATTATTTATTATTTATTATTTATTATTTATTATTTATTATTTATTATTTATTATTTATTATTTATTATTTATTATTTATTATTTATTATTTATTATTTATTATTTATTATTTATTATTTATTATTTATTATTTATTATTCTATACTTCAACTGCGTTGTTAAGGATTGCGAACGATTTGACATCTGCTGTGGATCACGGTAAGGTGTCCTTCTTGATTCTGCTGGATTTTAGTAAAGCTTTTGATTGCCTCAATCATGAGCTTCTTCTAGCCGAAGTGAAGATACTTTCGTTTTGGTGCGGTAGTGCTGAAGTGGTTTGCAGGGTATCTCGGTAATCGTCGTCAGTGCGTGAAATTCAATAACGAATTGTCAAGTGAATTGTGTGTGTTGGGGGGTGTGCCGCAGGGTAGCATCCTTGGACCCACGCTGTTTAATTTATACACATCAGATTTGCCGTATTATGGAACAGCAGGCATATCTTTGCATTTGTTCGCGGATGACACACAACTGTACACTTCGTTTTGTCCTACACTTGTAAATGAGCAAACATCGCTATTAAACCTAAATTTAGATAGTATTCATTCATGGTCCATTGTCAATGGCTTAAAAATTAACCCAAACAAAACCGAATGCATAATTGTTGGTACACGACAGAAATGTCAACTAGCTCTAAGGTTCAAAACGCTACCTATCACTATTAATGGGATCGAAATCGAACTAAAATCTAAAGTTAAGAGTCTAGGTGTAATTGTTGATTCAAACCTGTTGTTCGAAGATCATATTGGCCATGTACTATCTGTTTGTTATGCAAAATTTTCGTCTCTTTATAAATTTAAGTACGAACTAACATCATCCGCCAATTGCGTCTAAAGAGTTCATTAGTTTTAAGCTACGTAGATTATTGTAATCCGGTTTTTTATTCCCATTTGTCTTCATTTAATAAACATAGAATTCAAGTGCTTCAAAATAATTGCCTGAGATATGCATTTGGCATATCGAGGCGGGAGCACATCACTCCATATTATAACAGCTTAAATATCTTGAAAATCGATAGTCGATTTACTCTCTTGTTTAGCTGCCTGTTATTTAACGTTGTATCAACGCACTTGCCTCCATATTTATTTACATTGTTGACAAGAAGATACACGTTGACAACCCGTACTCTGCGGTCTATTAATAATTTTGCACTACCTAATTTTCGAACATCAAAATTTACACTTTGTTTTAGTTACTTGGCAGCAAAAACATTAAACCAATATTTATGTCATTTTGATAATGCAACAACTTTACTTAAATTCAAACGTATTATGGGAAAGCTACTGTTCACGAGACAGTTAGCAACACCTTGATCATGTATTTCTTGTTTTCTTTTTCTCGGTATTGTTGTAAAACGGCTCTGCCGATACATCGCCGTTTAGGTAGGACACGCTAGGTTGTTTTCTGTAAATCTGTTTTCTAACTGTTTTATAAATTTTGTATTAAGTTGATGCCTTATCTAATAAAGTTTATTATTATTGTTTACTTGACTCGATTACTTATTGTGGAGTTGTTAACTAAAATTTTCCGCATCTCCTTTTTAATATTTCTACTGGAGTACTTGATTCAATGGGATTTGTGGTGAACAAAGGAAAAGGTATGTGGAATTTATACAATTTATTGATGTAATAGCACCGCAAATAATTTATTTAGTTTTATTGCATTAAATAATATTTGCAATGTAAGCAGCCTATGCCATTCAAAATAATTAACAAACGATAAGAACATGCGGGATGTAACTTTGAAATAAAAAATGCAGCCACGACCTGGATTTGAACCAAAAACCTTTGTATCTCGTGTAAAATTCACAACCCAACTGCGTGCGAGGGCAGAAATAAATACGAAAATACTTACATAACATATGTTTCTTGCGCTGTCACCTCCACAACGTTGCCAGCGTTTTTCGGATGTCACAGCGTGTATTCTATTTTTTGTATAATACAAAACACGGAGTCATATATGCTGAGGTGACTTCGTAGCGGCCGTATCTTGTATGGGCGACACTAGCGCTCGTGATCTACGCTTGAACTAACATGACTTGTCCATACATATATAATGGACGTTATCGGCTCCGACGAAATTTTTGGATTTGAGCTCCCTGACCCACCTAGACCACATTTCCGTTGAAAACAAGGCGATACGTTGTCACCTCCGATTTTGGAGCCATCAACGTTATATATGAGGTGACAACGTACACTCTGTCGTACGCGTTGGAGCCCTCAACGTACCAACCATACATATATATATATATATATATATATATATATATATATATATATATATATATATATATATAAAGGCAAGTGTGGTTGGGTATTCGATCCGTTTATAATAAAGCTAACTCTTTATTTTTAATTGCTATATTTCGGAATCAATTGTTCCTTCTTCAGGCAAAACTACAAAAGAACACGTAACACAAGCAATGAATACAAAAACATAATAAAAAGCGTCAATGTACTTACAAATATGAGTTACATTAAGCAGCACAAGTTGAGAAACTTCTCCAACATCTTCAACAAATACACGAACATAAATAACAATATCAAAACAATGTTAAAATAACCTAGTCGGTCTGGTCACTGCGGACTTAGTTTGGCGGCAAAAGGACATACATTCAGAATACAACCACGGGCATGCGTCAGGTGTTGCAACAAATCGTGCCACTGCTAGAACATTAGACTATCACTAGTCACCGTTCTTCTGTTGGTATAATTTCTATCTATTGAAATTATATAAGAATAAATATTACTGATACCATCTACATCATTCTTAAAGTTCACAGCGTGGTCAGTCAAGTTTAA
Source organism: Aphodius sticticus (assembly GCA_963966075.1). NCBI lineage: Eukaryota > Metazoa > Arthropoda > Insecta > Coleoptera > Scarabaeidae > Aphodius > Aphodius sticticus. Next base: position 58,963,062 of record OZ014506.1, read on the forward strand.
ATTGTACATTTCCAAAAAAAGTCTGTTGTTATGGTCACTGTCAGAATCTAAAACTTTAATATTCTCAAAATCAAAGCTATGATCTCTGCTGATAGAGTGCAATGCTAAACCACACCTTGTTTTTCCCGTACGGCAGTCACTCTTATGCAACGAGACACGGTTTTTAGCCACTGGGAAGTAACACCAATATAACAGACAATATAACAACAGACTTTTTTTGGAAAGGTACAATTTAAACTTGACTGACCACGCTGTGAACTTTAAGAACTTTTTTGTGCGCTATTTTAAGTTTGACGTTTCAGTAATTAAGCCCTTGTTTGTGTTTAATTTTTCTTTGGCGAAAACAAAATTATATGCTGTTCAAATCAGGGAAACATATGAACCAGGGAAGTTACATACTTGGAGAACGAAAACCAACTGCTGAAAGCATTATTAGAAGAAATGAAGGATAAGAATGAAATCTTAAAGGAACACGTGTTATTATTAAAGGAAGTAATGAAGGAAAGTGAAGGAAAGGACCGTAAGGTAAACAAGTTCACTGACCGACATACAGACACCTACATTGCCGACAGGCCATCTAGCATTGTTTACAAGAACCTAACCTCAAACAACAAAACTAACTCTGAAAGTATAACACCGCCTAAGAAACTAGGACAAGCTAAGCAGGTTAAAGATGCAAACCAACTGAGAAAATGCAGTTTCTCAAAAGCTACATCAGAGCCAACTGCTATATCTCTTACGCAGGTCAAAGACGCATGCAAGACCGTATTGAGTTCTACTGATAGAGACAACGCATCTAATGAAGCCCCAAGAGATCAACTACAAAGTTTTTCGGAGGTTGTGTATGCAGGAGGCTCCCAGAAACCACCAAAAGATTCAGGTTGGAAAACAGTAACCAACAAAAGACATAGGAGTGGCATCCAAATAGTGGGAAATCGACCGATTTCAGGAGGCACCCTAAAATCAGCTCCGAAGAAGGCTTTTCTACATGTGTCACGATTACATCCAGACACCAAAACCCCTGGATATACATCCGTGGAGGAGTATAAATCTACTGCAAAAAGAATATACATTAAGATTGATCAAGGAGATATCTGATCAGTCAGTGGAAAAATGTTTCGAAGTGTGTGGAGTATTTCTGGAAGCCTTCAATACCATTGCGATGTGTATCTACCGCTCGCCGGTAGGAAGTGTCTTAGCATTCGTTAACGGCCTAAACGACGTGTTGACGCATCTCCTACAGACGTTCGACTCATCTACTAAACTCATTGTTGCTGGAGACTACAATCTCGACATATCTACGCAGAGCATTGATCAGGGTCTTCTTATAAATACAATGAGGGCCTTTGGACTAGTCCATACCTTCAATGACTTCACCAGGGTTACAACTACCACAGCATCTACCATTGATAATATATTCACCAACTATCAGACATGGTCAAACAAATTAATAAAACCGAATATATCTGACCACTACGGCCTGATTCTCGAGATAGCTGCGTCTGCACGCTTGAGTAAAGCACATTGTACATCTCAACCGACAGTAAGTAGACCATTAACATGCGAGGGCATAAAGCTGTTTCACAACCTCCTAAATCATGAAGAGTGGTTTGAAATGAAATTACAAACAAATGCGGAGGATAGGTTTGCATCTTTCTTCAACACATTTATGAACCATGTTGAGGAAGCTTTCCCCTTAAGAAAAAATAGAAATTCAAACAAAAAAAAACGAAAGGAAGTTATCTTTTGAAGGAATGCAAATCAAAGAAACTTTGAACCTCATACAAGCAACATACATCCAACAAGGTGGGGAAGATCTCAAAACAATATTCAAAAGTTACCAAAAATTTTACTTGAACCACTTATAACAACAAAAGCGCATAAATTATCAACAACAACTTAGCTATGCTAAAAACAGAACAGTATCCATGTGGAAAATCATTAAGAAAGAAACTTCAGCTGAATCGCCTACACGTGATAGCCTTCCACCAAGTGAGACCTTAAACCAGTATTTCCGAGATGCTCCTGATCTGCTCCTGAAAAATCTGCCTGCCTCTCCTCATGTGACACCCTCACGCAACGTGCACCAGTCCATGTATCTCAGCCCCATGGCTCCGGCGGAGATGGAACAAATAATTAAGCAAATTAAGCCAAAACTTACCCTTGATATATACAATCTCAGCACGAGGATTGTGACATTGGAACCAAAACTGCTGTCGGGACCTTTGACTGAGGTACTAAATAGTTGTTTCTGCGACGGTGTGGTGCCAAAAGGAATGAAGGTTGCAAAAATAGTACCTATATATAAGAAGGAAGATCCAAGCATTCCCTCTAACTATCGCCCAATATCCATCCTTCCAGCGTTTCAAAGATTTTGGAAGCAGCTATCCTAAGAAGGACTACATCCTTCATTGACAAAGTAGAGATTATGTGCAAACAGCAATATGGATTTCAGAAGGGAAAGTCTACAACTGATGCTGTGCAACACTTACTGCATTTCATCTGGGAGACTATGGATAAGGGGCTAGACGCTGTCACCATATTGTGTGATTTGTCGAAAGCTTTCGACTGCGGGGACAGATTCCGCCTGTTGAACAAACTGGAAGCCTACGGAATAAGAGGCATACCGCTGCAGCTGCTCCACTCGTACTTGCAAGACCGTAAACAGGCTGTCAGTACCAAAGACGGTTTAAGCTCTGTTACAATTGTAAAGATCAATTCTATACTTCAGGAAGTAAAAGCGTGGTTTACAGAAAACAAACTAGTTTTAAATGAAGAAAAGACAAAGATCATCTACTTTTCCACTAAAAGACATACAAATCAACCGGTGCCTGTCGACCATGCCAAGCTTCTCGGATTAGTGCTTGATACTAGGTTTACATGGAAACCACACACCGAACAACTAATGCCAAAACTTGCAGCGGCGACATATGCCATCCGGAGATTGAAGCAAATTGTTGGAGTGGAGGCAGCCCTGATGGCATACCACTCGGCGTTTCGTAGTCGCATGGCGTATGGTCTGCTGTTCTGGGGAAACTCTGCACATGCGAACACTATATTTACACTCCAGAAGAAGGCTGTGAGAGCTATCACCACAGTAAGTCGACAACCAACCTGCAGACCCATATACAGAAAATATTCCATCCTAACGTTACCATCTGAGTACATCTTCCTCGCTCTCTTACATGCCCGGGAACACCTAAGTAATAACAAAACACGAGTTCAGATGACAGGAGTAAATCTTCGTCGTGGAGATCGAGTGAACATTCCATTCCATCGAACCCATACATCAGCAGCGCAACACCACCACCTCCATCTGCTGAACCTATTGCCTGCCACCTGGATATCTAAACCGTTACAGAAATTTAAGCGTGACCTTAGAATATTGTTGCGAAGTATGGCTTAATTGCATTGTACAATTGAGGTCAGGTCATCCAACCCATTCGACCTGCAGACGTTGCTTGTCCAGAAATGCAGATGTCAGGCTTTTCATATCGGAACAAAGACATTCCTTTGATTACTTCTCTTGCCCCGTCTACGAGAGCTACGTAACATGGTGGAGGCGCAAAATGATCCCAAGGGAGAACAACAACGGCTCATTCAGGTCAGGATGGCAAGCAACAAAAGCAGTAAGAGAAGAAACGAAGGAAGAGGAATATTTACAATGAAGCAATCGTAGAATTGAGTAAGAGCTGTTTTACACTACCGAGAATTATAACGAAAATAATAGCGAAAATAATAACCAAGCGTATTGTCGATGAAAATCGGACGTGTAAAAGCAATATTTTATAACGAAAATAATAGCGAAACTTTTTGCGAGAAAAATACCAGACTTGGTCTATTCACCGCGAGATTATGCGCGATAACATGCGCGCTTCGTACAATTTACGATCATATTGGTCTGCCCGTGCAGTTAACCTCCAAAGAGGGACAACAAACCACGCGGAATCTGGTATTGTGCATGTATTGCCGAGAAAGAATCGTTGCTCTGTGAGGATTTATTACAGCTGCGTTATGACGTCGTGAACCCGTGCCGAAGTGATGGTTTTAATTGAGGAATACAGGAGTGGCCTAATCTATACTAATCGAACTCCGTAAACTATAAAAATCACAAAAAAACGGCATTGGATGCGATTCAGAAGTGCGCAGCAGGAGTTACAAAACAAATTTCAGTCGTTGAAGCAGAATCCTGCCAAAGAATCTAGCATACTTTTCTTCCCTTCCCTTTGTAGAAATACAACCAACGATTGTATAGGTTATGTTTATTTTATCCAACTGTTTACAGCCGCGTATATCAGAAAATCTGCTATAGTACGCATGCGCATGACTACATTAATAGCGAAATCAATTGCCGTGTGTCAAACAACTTTTAACTATCGTTCGAAATTTATTTGCCAATAATTCTCACCAAAAGTATAGCGATAATTTTGGCTATTATTTTCGTTATAATTCTCGGTCGTGTAAAACAGCTCTAAGAAGAAGATTATGATGGGTCCAGCTGCAGATTCCAGTAAAATTTCTCCACCCCGCCCCCAAGGATACATTCTCTTGAATTTCCCGCTCAAGTAGACGGACATTCGCAGATGCCGATTGGAAAAACAAAGAAGCAGAAGTTACTATTTGTACATTTACAGTGTTATTATAGTTTAAATGTTTGATAAGAAGATGACGCTGACGTGTGAAAAATATGAGATTGCCCATTCTCACTACGATGGAAGCAGTGTTCTGTCCCTGGTTCTCGAAGAGAGGAGGAATGAAAATAGATCCCACAAACAAAGCGGATGGATGGTCATCTACAAAAAGCTACCGACACGTGACGCACCGCTGTACAAGCATAGGAGAGTCTGTGTACACGGTCGAAGTCGTCTTTAAAGATGTCCCTTAGGTAGATGACCACCGCTATCCTAGAAGAAGGAAGATGGTGGGTGGATCCGACAACCAGGGCAGATATATAAGAATGGAACAAGTCACATACAATGGCGAAAAAATTGGATCTCAAATACGGATGGATGGTCGTCTGCAAAAAGCTGCCGACACGTGACGCACCACTGTACAAGCATAGGAGAGTCTGGGTACACGGTCGAAGTCGTCTTTAAAGATGTCCCTTAGGTAGATGATCATCGCAATCCTAGAAGAAGGCAGATGGTGGGAGGATCCAATAATCAGTCCGGTGAATGAGAGTGCGAGTAGATATATAAGGGCACTTCTCGGGCCACCACATCCACCACATTTACATAGGAAGCTATCCCCTCCACTTTTCCGCACGAAGACGACCGAGTCCCAAGTCAGCCGATCTGCCGAGCGCGACCGAACGTTGGAACCTGGAGTGTATGACTCACACGTCGCTGTTAGAGAGAGAACGCACTACTATTTTTATTTTCGAGCGTGGCATGTGCAAACCGATCAAATTCAAATTATCGCATCAGATTAATTCGGATTTGAATTTCGCGCGCACCATCTTACCCGATGATGACCGAACGCCGAGCGCACCCGAACCGATAAAATTCAAATTTTTCCCGCCAACCTTAAAAAATTCGAATTTTCGCGTCAACATTCCCACGCATGCGCAAACCGATAAAATTCAAATTTTCACATCAAATTTATTCGGATTAGAATTTCGCGCGCACCATCTTACTCGATGATGACCGAACGCCGATCGCCCGAACCGATAAAATTCAAATTTTTTCCGTCCGCAAGTAAATGCTGCGTCCGCAGAAACAGAAATAAATATTAACAATACACATACTTAATTGAATTGATTTATCACCTAGATCAGCCATTTTGTCTCCACATCTAAAAAATAATTTCACAAATTTGGTTTGTTATTGAGGTTGCATATATGAATGGAAAAGAAAAATTGTCAAAAAGACGGTAAAATGACACCTATATATCGGCGCAGCGACCTTGGGATGAACCACCTAAGGGGTAGAAATTTAAGGGTGGGAGGCTCAACGCGATAAATCTATTAATTTTTAGTTTGTAACATACGATGACATCAAATCAATTTTACCATCAGTTGATGGTTGAGCGCTAAGAAGAAATCGAAGGGTGCAACGGGGAGAGTAATCTTATGACCAAATGTTTCATACAGCACCGAATTACAATTTAACATTGTTTCTTAAGGAAATCAAGCAAAATATTTATTTATCGGTGTAAATATGGATGTAAAACAGAGGCAGACAATAGCATCCATGATGACAAATGTTATATCGCGAGAGTTAATTAAAACCGAGGAGGACCATCTCATGATGTCATACTTCCAGAACATTGTAGAAAGTCGATCATCTGATCCATATTTTAGTAAGACGCCACAACATGTACGAAATGTGTGATATAATGTAAACAAAAAAATTCGTAAAATAGCTAATAAATATATACAAAAATAAAAGATGTTCATTATTACACACTAATATCAAAAATAGCATCAAATATTAATGGTTCTTTGACAAATTTCAATACCGAAAAATATGCTAATTGACGCTCCCGTGTCCAGTAAAAATAATAGTTCTTCTCTTCTGGTAATGGTTTTAACAACAGCAGGAAATTTAATTCAAATCATAATAATCGAGGTAACGGACAAAATTCTCTCGCAAATAACTATCAAAGACAGAACCAAAATTACGGAAATGGCAATACACCAACAAACAATTATTTGCAACCTCAGCGCGACTTGAACAGAGGTCGTGATCCGCAAGTAAATGCTGTGTCCGCAGAAACAGAAATAAATATTAACAATACACATACTTAATTGAATTGTCTTAATTGTGTTACTGTTTGAACAATAAACTGATTATTATTATTATTATTAATAAAAACTATAGAAATAATTATTTTAGAGGACAAACTCGCATTTTTGGGAAAATATCGACAACTACGTAACATAAACTTTAATACAAACTATTTTTTAAATTCTTTGTTCATTGGCTATCAAATTACATAATGCGCGACAGAACGAAAAATCTATTGAAAATTTTGGTAAGGAAATTGAAGAGCTAATGGTAAATTTGACTTAGTTATCATGTGACAAAATTTTTAAGACAATATCTGCAAAAATGTAATAATACCGTAATTTTTAAGAAATGCCAGCAATTGCCATTGTTTTTTCTTTTTTGACAAACAATTGAATATCGCAGGTAAACTAGTTACTTTACACAGGTACAACTTACACAGTTGGAAAGACGACTTCCTTAGCGTTTATAATATGGTATGATGTACAGGGCGTTCCATTTAAAAAATGTACTGACTTTCCGTTACGCCTAAATGCAATATCCTGCATAAATGAAAATAATTTTACGTTATAGAAACTAATGAGTCAAACAACTCTTGTACAAAACATTTTTTCTTTCTCAAACAATTTAATGACTATCAACCGCCAGGATACTAATAACTCACCCTGTATAATTATATATTTTTAAAATGTGACGTGTTGATATTTATGATTAAATTATTAATTAAATAAAATATCGGTTTGGCTTCCGTGGTAGATCTTTTTACAATAGGAATAACCAACAGACAGTATTTACCTACAGTAAGTCCAGATGACCACAATGAGGTCGATGCACAGCAAGGTCGAGAGCAACCTAACACCAGGCGGTTTTTCGCGAATAATGCAGATGCAGTGTGTCTTAATATTAATGGTATGAATATAGTAAACATGAGATATGAAATGAAAGAATTGAAATTTTTAATAGATACAGGTGCTTCGATAAGCATTATTTTTTTTCAGATAATTTAAATTGTCGTTGTGCCATAGATAAAAACGATACTATAAGAATAAGTGGGATTAGTGGCAGCACTTATTCTTTAGGATCAACAATTTCAGATTTGAAAGTAAACAATATTTAAGTTTACAATTATTCATAGCACAAACTGCGCTAATATTGTTCTTTTTGTATGAAACTTGCATGGTGTACTTCTCCATGAGGGGTGATTTAAACCACAAAGCGTCAGCCCACCAACCCCAGACATCACACCTGCTATCACGTATAGAATATATACCAAATATATTTGTGTTAACCCAAACTGTATAGTATGAGCTAGTACGGGATAATGTCAACATATTATATCACATGACTCTAAGAGTAACTCAAATGTGACTCAAGAGTGACTCAAATGTGACTCAAGAGTGACTCAAATGTGACTCAAGAGTGACTCAAATGTGACTCAAGAGTGACTCAAATGTGACTCAAGAGTGACATTAGCGCCTCCATTTATACTCTTAGCGCCTCCATTTATCCTCTTAGCGCCTCCATTTATCCGTTTAGCGCCTCCATTTATCCGTTTAGCGCCTCCATTTATCATCTTAGCGCCTCCATTTATCCTCTTAGCGCCTCCATTTATCATCTTAGCGCCTCCATTTATCCTCTTAGCGCCTCCATTTATCATCTTAGCGCCTCCATTTATCCTCTTAGCGCCTCCATTTATCATCTTAGCGCCTCCATTTATCCTCTTAGCGCCTCCATTTATCATCTTAGCGCCTCCATTTATCCTCTTAGCGCCTCCATTTATCCGTTTAGCGCCTCCATTTATCCGTTTAGCGCCTCCATTTATCCGTTTAGCGCCTCCATTTATCCGTTTAGCGCCTCCATTTATCATCTTAGCGCCTCCATTTATTCGTTTAGCGCCTCCATTTATCCGTTTAGCGCCTCCATTTATCCGTTTAGCGCCTCCATTTATCCTCTTAGCGCCTCCATTTATCATCTTAGCGCCTTCATTTATCCTCTTAGCGCCTCCATTTATCATCTTAGCGCCTCCATTTATCCTCTTAGCGCCTCCATTTATCATCTTAGCGCCTCCATTTATCCTCTTAGCGCCTTCATTTATCATCTTAGCGCCTCCATTTATCCGTTTAGCGCCTCCATTTATCCGTTTAGCGCCTCCATTTATCACCTTAGCGCCTCCATTTATTCGTTTAGCGCCCCCATTTATCCGTTTAGCGCCTCCATTTATCCTCTTAGCGCCTCCAGTTATCATCTTAGCGCCTCCATTTATCCGTTTAGCGCCTCCATTTATTCGTTTAGCGCCTCCATTTATCCGTTTAGCGCCTCCATTTATCCTCTTAGCGCCTCCATTTATCCTCTTAGCGCCTCCATTTATCACCTTAGCGCCTCCATGTATCCGTTTAGCGCCTCCATTTATCCGTTTAGCTCCTCCATTTATCCTCTTAGCGCCTCCATTTATCATCTTAGCGCCTCCATTTATCCGTTTAGCGCCTCCATTTATCCGTTTAGCGCCTCCATTTATCCGTTTAGCGCCTCCATTTATCCGTTTAGCGCCTCCATTTATCCTCTTAGCGCCTCCATTTATCATCTTAGCGCCTCAATTTATCCGTTTAGCGCCTCCATTTATCATCTTAGCGCCTCCATTTATCCGTTTAGCGCCTCCATTTATCATCTTAGCGCCTCCATTTATCCGTTTAGCGCCTCCATTTATCCTCTTAGCGCCTCCATTTATCCGTTTAGCGCCTCCATTTATCATCTTAGCGCCTCCATTTATCCTCTTAGCGCCTCCATTTATCCTCTTAGCGCCTCCATTTATCCTCTTAGCGCCTCCATTTATCCTCTTAGCGCCTCCATTTATCCTCTTAACGCCTCCATTTATCCGTTTAGCGCCTCCATTTATCCGTTTAGCGCCTCCATTTATCCTCTTAGCGCCTCCATTTATACTCTTAGCGCCTCCATTATACAGATCTGTATACAGACCCTGTATAATCACAACAGACCCTGTATACAGACCCTGTATAATCACAACAGACCCTGTATACAGACCCTGTATATTGACCCTCATTTGACCCACCGCGACCCTCATTTTGGGTTGGGATGAGTTGGGTTTGGTTGGGCGCGCCCAACCAAACCCAACTCAATATTGACCTCAAATGAGGGTCAATATACAGGGTCTGTATACAGGGTCTGTTGTGATTATACAGGGTCTGTATACAGGGTCTGTTGTGATTATACAGGGTCTGTATACAGATCTGTATAATGGAGGCGCTAAGAGTATAAATGGAGGCGCTAAGAGGATAAATGGAGGCGCTAAGAGGATAAATGGAGGCGCTAAGAGGATAAATGGAGGCGCTAAGAGGATAAATGGAGGCGCTAAGAGGATAAATGGAGGCGCTAAGAGGATAAATGGAGGCGCTAAGATGATAAATGGAGGCGCTAAGATGCTAAATGGAGGCGCTAAGAGGATAAATGGAGACGCTAAACGGCTAAATGGAGGCGCTAAGATGATAAATGGAGGCGCTAAACGGATAAATGGAGGCGCTAAGATGATAAATGGAGGCGCTAAACGGATAAATGGAGGCGCTAAGATGATAAATGGAGGCGCTAAGAGGATAAATGGAGGCGCTAAGAGGATAAATGGAGGCGCTAAGAGGATAAATGGAGGCGCTAAGAGGATAAATGGAGGCGCTAAGATGATAAATGGAGGCGCTAAACGGATAAATGGAGGCGCTAAGAGGATAAATGGAGGCGCTAAACGGATAAATGGAGGCGCTAAGATGATAAATGGAGGCGCTAAACGGATAAATGGAGGCGCTAAGATGATAAATGGAGGCGCTAAACGGATAAATGGAGGCGCTAAGATGATAAATGGAGGCGCTAAGAGGATAAATGGAGGCGCTAAACGGATAAATGGAGGCGCTAAACGGATAAATGGAGGCGCTAAACGGATAAATGGAGGCGCTAAGATGATAAATGGAAGCGCTAAGAGGATAAATGGAGGCGCTAAACGGATAAATAGAGGCGCTAAACGGATAAATGGAGGCGCTAAGGTGATAAATGGAGGCGCTAAGAGGATAAATGGAGGCGCTAAGAGGATAAATGGAGGCGCTAAACGGATAAATGGAGGCGCTAAACGGATAAATGGAGGCGCTAAACGGATAAATGGAGGCGCTAAGATGATAACTGGAGGCGCTAAGAGGATAAATGGAGGCGCTAAACGGATAAATGGGGGCGCTAAACGAATAAATGGAGGCGCTAAGGTGATAAATGGAGGCGCTAAACGGATAAATGGAGGCGCTAAACGGATAAATGGAGGCGCTAAGATGATAAATGGAGGCGCTAAGAGGATAAATGGAGGCGCTAAGATGATCAATGGAGGCGCTAAGAGGATAAATGGAGGCGCTAAGATGATAAATGGAGGCGCTAAGAGGATAAATGAAGGCGCTAAGATGATAAATGGAGGCGCTAAGAGGATAAATGGAGGCGCTAAACGGATAAATGGAGGCGCTAAACGGATAAATGGAGGCGCTAAACGAATAAATGGAGGCGCTAAGATGATAAATGGAGGCGCTAAACGGATAAATGGAGGCGCTAAACGGATAAATGGAGGCGCTAAACGGATAAATGGAGGCGCTAAACGAATAAATGAAGGCGCTAAGATGATAAATGGAGGCGCTAAGAGGATAAATGGAGGCGCTAAGATGATAAATGGAGGCGCTAAGAGGATAAATGGAGGCGCTAAGATGATAAATGGAGGCGCTAAGAGGATAAATGGAGGCGCTAAGATGATAAATGGAGGCGCTAAGAGGATAAATGGAGGCGCTAAGATGATAAATGGAGGCGCTAAACGGATAAATGGAGGCGCTAAACGGATAAATGGAGGCGCTAAGAGGATAAATGGAGGCGCTAAGAGGATAAATGGAGGCGCTAATGTCACTCTTGAGTCACATTTGAGTCACTCTTGAGTCACATTTGAGTCACTCTTGAGTCACATTTGAGTCACTCCTGAGTCACATTTGAGTCACTCTTGAGTCACATTTGAGTCACTCTTGAGTCACATTTGAGTCACTCTTGAGTCACATTTGAGTTACTCTTAGAGTCATGTGGTATAATATGTTGACATTATCCCGTACTAGCTCATACTATACAGTTTGGGTTAACACAAATATATTTGGTATATATTCTATACGTGATAGCAGGTGTGATGTCTGGGGTTGGTGGGCTGACGCTTTGTGGTTTAAATCACCCCTCATGGAGAAGTACACCATGCAAGTTTCATACAAAAAGAACAATATTAGCGCAGTTTGTGCTATGAATAATTGTAAACTTAAATATTGTTTACTTTCAAATCTGAAATTGTTGATCCTAAAGAATAAGTGCTGCCACTAATCCCACTTATTCTTATAGTATCGTTTTTATCTATGGCACAACGACAATTTAAATTATCTGAAAAAAAATAATGCTTATCGAAGCACCTGTATCTATTAAAAATTTCAATTCTTTCATTTCATATCTCATGTTTACTATATTCATACCATTAATATTAAGACACACTGCATCTGCATTATTCGCGAAAAACCGCCTGGTGTTAGATTGCTCTCGACCTTGCTGTGCATCGACCTCATTGTGGTCATCTGGACTTACTGTAGGTAAATACTGTCTGTTGGTTATTCCTATTGTAAAAAGATCTACCACGGAAGCCAAACCGATATTTTATTTAATTAATAATTTAATCATAAATATCAACACGTCACATTTTAAAAATATATAATTATACAGGGTGAGTTATTAGTATCCTGGCGGTTGATAGTCATTAAATTGTTTGAGAAAGAAAAAATGTTTTGTACAAGAGTTGTTTGACTCATTAGTTTCTATAACGTAAAATTATTTTCATTTAAGTAGATATTATTCACGGCTCCTAAAACAGTCAAGTGGAAGTGGACTCGTCTCGTTACAACAGTCGAGTGGAAGTAGAGTTTGATGTGTAATTTGATAGCAGCGCCATCTGTGTGTTGGTAGGGTGATGTGTGTGTGCGCGGGCGTTGTGGGTGGCATGCAGGCGCCATCTGGTGGTCGATTTTCGATTGAGGTTTGAGCGCCATCTGTGGGCCATTTTGCGAATGAGTTTCTGTCGGTAATATAGAGAATTAACTTTTGAAATTTAAATGCGTGCGTCATCTCTCGGCCGTAGGCGTTATTTATAATTTAAATTTAAAAAAATGCCTTTGCATAGGTTTGATCTCGCTTCCGGAGAACACGCATACAGCTAGTTCGGTAACCTATCAGGCAGGCCAAGAGGCCAATTTATCTGCAAAAGCTTATTGGGGAATGACACGCGACGGAGACCGACCGACCGACCGACCGACCGAGCGGTTGCCTCGAGCAGTCGGTCGGTCAGTCGCATTTGAAATAAAAGACTGTGCTGTTTAAACTTATTTATTGGTGAAAAAATAAAAAAGGAAGTACTACATTTTATTTAAATTTTATCTTGTTGATTTTTGCTCGACGATAGGTTGCTAGGCGGTGTCGTCGTTGTCGTCGTCGCCGCTGCAGTTGTTGTTGCCGCCGTCTCATGCCTAATCCCAATTTACGTTTAGCTTTCATAGCCGATGTCACCAGCCAGGCGCTTATTTTTTCACCGGTGGCTGCCGATGGATGCTTAACGCGTGTCCAAGCCGCTTCCTCTAGAATTTTATCTGCCGCATGCCTCTTGTACAGTTCCTTGTGCCGATGGTACGCCAAATCATGATCCTTGCAAGCGCGATCGAGCTCGTTGATGCCTCTATCGCCGCGTGCTAGACGCTCTTGAAGTTTTGTGCCGGGCCCGCAGAAGTGGTAGCCGCCGGGCATGTGAAGTTCGATGGGCAACTTATCGATGAGGGAATTAACAAACCCCCTGCCGAAGACGACATTCGAGTTGACTAACAGCGGCATTGTAATGAATGAATGAATGAACTGAATCGCTTCTTGGATTTTTATACAAGGTCGGCTTTAGAAATCCAACTTCGCTCGTCGAGACCCAACCATTTGACGTACAATCGATTTCCCTTCTTTCTGAGCACTTTTTCGACGAGTTGAACGTCCGGATGCTTTGCCTTTTGCAATTCCTGCTCGTAAAATGACCCCAAAATGGGTTCGCCGCTAAGATCGCGCAATAGGTAAGTTGTGGGATTGGTATATTGAATTTTATCAACTATAAAGACTTCGTTGCTCCAACTTGGTTGGTAACCCTTCGCGAATAGACTGCGATATTTCGAAATCCTGACGTGGTCGTTTCGTTTAAATTTTGTAATTAAATTACTCATTTTAATGTAATTATAGACGCTGTCCAATAGCTGTTTTTCATTTTCGCGAGTAACATTTACCGGTTTCATTTTAATCGTTGAATGAACGTTATTATTATATTTTGAAACAATAATTGGCAATAGTTTCAACCACGCATAGGACCCCTGCATGCTGAACTCTTTCCACATCATCGCTTTTAGTGTTCTATTTAAACGTTCCACTACCGACGCCTTCATCACACTATATGTCGAATAATGATTGATATTGAATTGTTTCATTAGCATTGAGAATTCGTGCCCGTAAAATTCTTTACCCATATCGGTTTGTAAATTTGCCGGATGACGTCCCGAGGATAGAATTTTTTTCATTGCGGCGGCTACGTCTTTGGAGGACTTTGTTTTTGTCGGAACGGCCCATGCAAATTTTGAAAACACATCGATAACAACGAGAATATATTTGTGGCCGCGATTTTGTCGCGCGTACGGAATCATCTCGACAAGGTCGGCTTGAAATAAATCATCTAGTCCTTTCACGATTACGCGTCTACGTTTGAAGGTCTTTCGGGCCGGTTTATGCAATTCGTCGACCACTTGTTGCTTGATGCTGCTGCCGCTCATATTCTATATTTAACGAGTAATTCCACATACAAATGCGTACTAATTGGTCGATGTCTTCCCGTCAACGTTGTGGTAGATGATGTAATAGCGGTATCTAAGCTAAATGTTATTGCATCACCCTTCCGAATAACAGTTCCAATTAAATTATCCTTTGAAATACCCTTTTTTGATGAATTAATGTGCGTGATTAAGTCGAAAGGAAAAACGGTCACACTTTCGATTTCTCCTATTTGCTTCAATGGGTATTTATATGTAGCGGATCCGTTATCCAACTGGTAATTAAATGTTAATGTAGCATAGTTATATGTATACGAACCACGAATAGGTAAACATATGTACGCATATAGTTCTTTATCCGCCGCCGCCGCCGACGGTGATATTAATTTTTTTTTCTAGCGAATATATGACGACCAAACTTATCAAGAGTCATGGTAAAAGTGATAGTCAAAATGTCAAATTTACGAATTTATACAATGATTCGCGTTTCGCGCAATTCCTCCACGATGCTATTAATTTCGTTGTCGTGTCCGTCGTTTCCAGCATTTTGCGATGCGAGCAACAGCCTTAAGCGCTCAACCAGTTCGTTGGGATCGTCCCAGAATGTATACTCGATCGGTTTGTTATTGTAGCTCATCAGACTGCGCCCTCCAAATTTGCTTCTACTGCCCGTCCAAGTGCTAGCTCTCGATCTTGTCGTCGTCGGATGGGAACTTTTGGGCGTTGATTGTTGGTATATGAGCGGTGCGATGACATTTCGATATTTATCGCCAGCATTACCGGCAATTTGTTTATTTGGATCATAGTTCACTCGTGCCGCACTTGTCATCAAAATTATTTCGCGGTAATTCTTTTGATCGTCCTTCGTATCGTTGATAGGATTTTTCTTAAATATTAATTCGTAAAGGCCCGGTGTTCCCTTGAACTCTCGTCCATTAACGACAATATTATCATTTTGACTGTTAAATTGTAATTCGGACGAGCCTAGGTAGAATTTATCCAACTCCGTATCATGGTGGACACCAGAATGTCCGGTGTCGTACACGTTTTCCGTATCCCTAATATATCCCTCAATATAATGTCTAGGTAGGGTGGCAAATTGATCCATATACTCCACGAATGAACTTTCGGTGGTTTCCAAATCGCGTTGGCGAGCCGGTGTGATTGTAGTTTCATCAGGGTCTGTATATGCTTCGAACGTTTCTTCTTCTTCTCGCCTAGGTGTTGTAATGCGAAATACATCATCGTAATCTTCTTCTTCTTCTAGGGGTATTGATGTTCGACCTCTAGGTTTTTTCTTCTTCTGCTGCTGCTGCGACGGTGCTAGTGGTTTCTTAATTATGTCTTCCTCCTTCTTCGTTGCACTCTTATCATCCTTTTTTATTTCAGCTTTTGGTTCTAATTTAGCAGTTGAAGCTGCTGCTGCTGCTGCATTAGTTGTAATGATATTTTGAAGGGTTTCTGTTATTGGTTTATATTTAC
The DNA here is from genome assembly GCA_963966075.1 of Aphodius sticticus. Classification (NCBI taxonomy): domain Eukaryota; kingdom Metazoa; phylum Arthropoda; class Insecta; order Coleoptera; family Scarabaeidae; genus Aphodius; species Aphodius sticticus. Next base: position 58,979,164 of record OZ014506.1, read on the forward strand.
TCCTAAGTTGTTCTTCAGAACTTAATTTACTTTGTTTAAGAGCGGCAAGTTTTTGTTTAACGTTTTTCTTGGCGCGTATTAATCGAGCAGTTACTTCCTTAGAGCTCATCATCGTTATGCTAATAATGCGTGCGCGTACAATAAGAAAACAAAAACAAAAAAAAACGTCTGAACGTTTGTGAAGACCGTCTTCTAATGACATTTTAGGCGACATTACGGCAGTTTTATGTAGCAATGAAAACCTTTTCTATATCGCCCGTTGTTCAAGTCATTATCCTTACTAATAACTAGGAAACTATACTTATCGGCCCAACATAAGGAACACATTTTTTTAAAATCGTCGAAAGATAAAAAGTCTGTATTGCTAGCGGTATCCTGGAAAATGTGTCGCAAATTTAGGTCGTCCATCGGGAAAACAATCAACAAATTGGCATTGTCGCGAATAAGATGTTTGGGAATGTGCGTATAAGTTTGACACAAATAGAAACTATCTATGGATTTATGACGACCCATGCTGAAATAGTCCCGAATGACGGACTGTTTCTGGCATGCAACATCGTCGAAAATAAAAACGGAATTTTCACTCGCCTCGGAAGGATGAATTATGTCAGCATCGTCGGAGTACTCGTAATAACCGACTAACGGTTGTAATAGCTCCTTTAGATATTGATATTTCGGTTGAAAAAGTGACTTGGAATACACGTACACATTTTCAAATCTCAAACCGTTCGGATCCTCCAGTAGACTGATCATTACGTTGGTCTTACCGCAATTGGACGGGCCGCATACTATTGCGCGAATGCTCGATGGCAAAAGGGGACCATGCTTACCACCGTCGCCATGTTGTTGTTGTTGTTGTGATACAATATCAACATTATTCACGTGCAGACGACATTTTTGTTTAACCAGCTTCATGACTGTTCAATTACCTACTAACATATGTTTTAAGTGACGACTGCTTTTAAAATCATTCATTTACCATTCGAACGTTGATGCGATAGGTTGAACAAACAAAAAAAGTATGGTTATTAGCAGTCGTCGTCGTGGTCGCGGCGGAAAGGGAATTAAATTTCCCACAACAACAACAACGGCGGCGGCAGTAAGGAGAAAGCAAAGAAAAAAGCGAATAATTCCAATACCTAAAAGTGGTGGTTTTTTACCTCTAATACCAATTTTTGCTGGTCTGAGCGCTTTGGGGGCCTTAGCATCAGGCGCATCCTCCATCGCTAAGGCGGTTAAAGATAGTAAAGCGGCAACGCAACAACTTCGAGAGCGCGAACGTCATAATAAGGCGATGGAGGCAATCGCCGGGAAGGGTTTACATCTTGAAACCGTACAAGGAAGGTGCCGGCGTAAGAAGAAGAAGAAGAAGAAGCAGACAAAAAAAAAAAAGATTGGCATTCCAACGACTGCGCTGACGAACATAGGCTTAGAACGGTACGCCCGAGGAATTCCCAACTTTCGCGGCGTGTTTATGCGCGACTCTTTACCCAAACGTATTAGCAAGGGAAACGAGCGCGGTATAATTAATTTAGACGGTGTGAACGGGCCGGGAACGCATTGGGTCGCCTACATTAAAAAGGGAGATATTGTTATTTACTTTGATAGTTTTGGAAATTTACGACCGAGCAAGGAAATAGTGAAATATTTTAAGAGTGCCGGAAACGATGTACTTGTAAAATATAACCACGAACCGTATCAGTCTTACGATAGCAGCAATTGCGGCGCATTGTGTTTAAATTTCCTGCGAGGGCGTTAATTTCTTCATATGTCTGTTGAAACGCGTGCAGCCATGACGTCGTATACGTTCACCCTTAGCGCTAGAGATTCCATTCTACGGGCATACTATAATCCTCCTATTGAGTTACACGACGGCGACTACGAAATGTCTCTCATCAACTTTGAAACGTACAACGCCATTCCCAATGTCGACCAACAAAACAACGCCCTGAAAATTGATGGAGAACTAATCACAATACCGGTCGGTTCGTACGAGCTGTCCGACATCAATGAGGAAATTAATTCGCAGCTCAGCAAAGGAAAGACGACGGCGGCGGCGAAGAAGAAGAAATCGGACGTAAAGTTTAGCATTCGCGCAAACAACAACACGTTGAAATGTATCGTCGATTGTGATCGAGACGTTGATTTTAATATAAAAAATTCCATTGGACCTCTTTTGGGATTCGACAAAACAAAAGTGTTAAAGACGTCGGACACGCCGCACGAGTCCGAGCACGTGGTGGATATTCTGCGAATTAATACGATTAAAATTGAATGTAATGTAATACACGGTGCGTACATGAACGATCGCTCTGCTCATACGATACACGAATTTTTTCCATCCGTACCGCCCGGTTACAAAATCATCGAGACACCGCAAAATGTCATCTACATGCCGCTAAATACGAAAAGGATTGACAATATTGTCCTTAAAATAGTCGATCAAGATGATAAATTGATCAATTTCAGAGAGGAGGTCGTCACAGTCAGACTGCATCTACGAGAGCAACGTAATAATAGTAGTCGTAATGGGTCTTAACTTTAATGCTAGGAGAAGCGGACAACAGCAGCAGCAGCAGCAGCAGCATCAAAATCACCATATAAATTCCAAAAGCACAACAAAAGGGTTTACTTGTCCGTCAACTGTTGAAAGGTTAACACCTGAAAATCAGCGTTTCTTGCAATCATTAGGATTCAAATTGCGACAGCACAGCAACAGCAATCATGGATATTTTAAACGTAACTGACACAGTTGAATTTGACGATTCAATCGTTAAGTCGGAGATGTTCAATCATTACCCCTATGCGACAAATGCCCTCGGGAACAATGATGAAGTGCGCATTCCTATTCAACAACTCGACGTATTAACGCTGCCGAGTCGTAGTTGTATTTACATCGAGGGTAAATTGTTGAAAACCGATGGTAAGACATCACCGAGCGGTAAAATAATCAACAATGGTTTTGCGCATCTATTCGAGGAGATTCGTTTCGAGATGGGCGGCAAGGTTATCGACCACGTCAGAAATCCCGGCGTAGCGACCACTCTCAAAGCGCTCGTGTCATTCAATAAAAATGAAATGGAACACGCCGCGATGGCAGGATATCAAATAAATGTGTTTGGAGGAGTTGATGAAACAACTGGATTTTTTAACGTATGCATACCATTGAAATATTGGCTGGGCTTCGCGGACGACTATAAGAGTGTGCTACTTAACATACGTCAAGAGCTCGTTCTTATACGTAGCAACTCAGATGCCAATGCGCTCTTTAGTAGCGATACGACGGAGACGCTAAAAGTGACCATTAGTAAAATAGTGTGGCGTGTGCCGCATATAACTGTCGCCGATGAACAACGCATTAGAATGCTGAACACCATTTCGAGCGGTCGCCGATTGGATGTGGCTTTTCGCAGCTGGAATCTAAGCGAATATCCGCTGCTGCCGAAGACCAGACAGCATACGTGGTCGATCAGGTCGAGTACGCAATTGGAGAAACCTCGCTATGCCATTATAGGGTTTCAAACCGACCGAAAAAATCAACAAAATAAAAATATGTCTCTCTTCGATCATTGTAATTTGTTCAATGTAAAACTATTTCTTAATAGTGAGCAATATCCGTACGAATCGATTAATGCTAACTTCAAACATAGGCAATTTATAATTTTGTACGAAATGTATGCGAAATTTCAAGCGTCGTACTATGGTCGACGCAGCGAACCGCTCCTGACGCCCGACCAATTCTACGGCGAACATACGCTGGTGGTCATTGACTGTTCGCGACAGAACGACGTTGTGAGTACGGGCGCTGTTGACATTCGGCTAGAATTCGAAACGACCGAAGATATACCCAACAAAACGGCGCTGTACTGCCTCCTAATTAACGATTGCATTTTAAACTATACACCATTAACTGGCGAGGTCAGATCGCTGTAGGACATCATGATGAACACTTGGGTCGTCGACGTTCAAGGCTTTCAGCTGAAAGATAGTGAATTCATATGCAAAGAATTGACTCTAATACATGTTTATACCGGTCATCGTGAATTACATAAATTTTTTAAATTACCCGTAAAATTCGCGCATTTGGAAGAGAATCTGCAGAGGCATGTGCGCTTCGTAACGACTCAAATACATGGACTCACGTGGCAAAAGCAAGATGAAAATTTTCTCTACAACAATCACAACTGCAATGCGGCAACAACAACAACTCGGCGACGACGACGACAGCAATAAACAGAAGATGATGATGAAGAAGAAGAAGAAGCTCCCTATACCAATTTATGCTCACTTTTACGGGCATCAGGAATTGATGCAGGTTCTCAAATAATTGTCAAGGGGCTGCAAAAAAAACGATGGTTAGAAAACATACTACCCAATATTCGTATTCTCAATATTGAAGACATGGGCTGTCCCGCGCTCTCAACGCTAAAACTTCAAGCAACAGCAGCGGCAGGGTCATCATCATCATCGAGAGGAAAGAATTATCATTGCAACAAGCATGCCATCAACGATCTGCAATGTGCCCATCAAAATGCTTACCTTCTTCGAGATTGGCTGCAAACGTGGAGTACTACGTCCTTACAGCCACCGTTGTCGTCACCACCACCGCCACCACCGCCGCCGCCGTCGCCATCAGCAACAATGCGGTGTGATTTCGTTTTTTAATATAATTAATTAATTAATTAAAATGTGTGTGATACTGAATAAATGATTGTTTTTACAAAAACTTTTGTCTTTTTTTCTTCTTATTACTAAAATAAAACAAATGCTTTAAAAGTTAAAAAAATTTTATTAAATATAAAAAAAAAAAAAAAGATATTTACAAATTTAGAGTAGTGTGACAATTTATAATTTTTAGTGTATCAATATAGTCTTGAAGATTGTTAGAGGGCCAAGCGCCCGTATCGGGTCCCGATTGCCAACCCACACTATGTCCTTTCAGTCCCTTTTGCACATTATCCGTTAACCATTTTCGAATGGCTTTATGTGACTGGCGCGTCGTTGGCTCGAAACGAAATTGCCAACCTCTCTTCACGCCAATAGTATTTAGTAATGTCGTTACAAAGTTTTTGTCAGCATTATACAATGCATCACATACAATTTTTTCAAAATAATAGCGCGTATTTTTATAATTGTTAATAATATTGTTGATAGAAAGTGATGTCATATCTTTTTTTTTATTTTCATCGCTCAACAACGTAAAGAGTAAACATTTTCTATAGTTTTCATCCAACTGATGAATACAATTTATCCGTTTGGCAATCGTCGCTACATAGTTCACATCCATTTCAACAATATTATTATTACTATTGTTACAATTATTATTATTCTTATCTCTATTACCATTATTATTAACATTATTGTCTGTTTCTTCTACTTCTACTTCTAAAAGTAGCTCCAACGCGCACTTGACAAATTTATCGGTTAAAAGTTTCGATTCGAAAAGCGTCTCTACAATGTTCACAGACACGCCGTACAAACGTCCGTAGGTGAGTAGTTCTTCCGGCACTTGAATCTTGCTTAATAAATATTTCACTCCGTCCATATCGTTTGAGTTTAAACATGTTTTTAGGAACTCCGTATACGTGCTCTTGATGTTTGCAGAAACATCTAATTCTATCATAAAATAATTATTCTGATTACTACACATCTTAACGTAATGACTAGCACAAGACAACTAAATGTACTCTTATAGATATTACTTAAACATATTATATATCAAGCGTATAATGTCCCCAGGCAAACGTTTTGATTAAATCTTCGCAAATAACTCGTTTATCGTCGCGCGCCGATAGGGCCAGCTTATTTTGATTTTGAGTGAATATGTCATGTTTTAACGATCGAAATGAATTTTGCTGTTTGTAGAGAACGCTATGTTCCAAGAGACATCTCTTATAATCGTCAAATTTAATTTCTTTCTTAACAATGTACTTCTTGATACCTTTCGCTTTCTTTTCCTGCTTACTTTCCCCCTCAACGGTAAATGAATACATTTTTGAACGTAAACCGACAAATTCCCTCATCACTTTACCAGCATTTTCGTCCTTCATTAGTCCCAAAACGCCCTTATTAACGAGCGGAATGTTGAACGGATTGTTAGCATTGTAATTGGACGTGTCGAATTTATCGATACGCAATTTCATATCGGCATACACATTTTCCGTTTGAGTTAGCAAAATGAGGCTATCGGTGTCCGTGTAACACAAGTTTACCCTCTCACCGTATTGCCGCTTCAAAAAGCCATAATAAAAGTCATACATTAATAATTTGGAAAGTTCTAAAACACAAAAACCCAAGTATATTGGTTTTTCATATACAATTTTTAATTTTTGCATCTGAATTGCAACAAAATTGTCAGTAAATATGCTAATAGATTTAAAATTTAATTTCGATGTAAAGTGTGCCGCACCTCTTCGCTTATGTCGATTCTCCCAATGAGTGACTAGTCGAACATCAACCCGTTTGGCGACATTTTCGATTGTTTTGCCAAAAACGGCGTTATTCATTTTTTTGTAATTATCTTTATCAAATTTATTTTCCGCTTGTTGACGTAGCCTTGTGTTAAGATCGATATAACCCTTCATCCAAGCGGCCTGCTTAAATGTCAAAACTCTATGGATGCGCGTTACTTTCAAACCGTGCGATAAAATTTGCTTCAAATTTCGATAATGTATTGTATATTTTTGCTTGTCGCATAAAGTCAAAAGTAATTTTTTATTTTTAAATTTTGAGTTCGGTGGTATTTCATTTTCCGCCAAAAATGGCAAATCGTTATGGGCATTATGCAATTCTTGTGGATACTCAACATCAACTTCCAAAATATATCCCACATCTGACGTATCACTCACGCGCCCCACATCCAACGCTTCAATTTCCGCTTGCGTCAGCCATTTAAATCCCGATATCGGCATATAATTCGACATTGCCCAAGCGTACAAATTGTTCGCGTCCAAGTACGTGAGATAGGTGGTCGGCGAATTACGATCGTATGACGCCAAATAGGGATTGTTTGCTTTCGCATGACGGCGAGAGCATTGTGAAATACCGCCACGAATTGATTTTTTAATAAATTGACACATATCCATGTCGGTCAGTAGCTCCAATTCTATACCGGTATATTTTAACATAGCATCCCAAGATAGACCCGGAGCTGAAAAATAATTACAAGGATCCAGCTGGTATGTGTCGAGGGAAACTTTGCGAAATTTTTCAAAAACATCGGCAAGCAATAGGACGTCTACTTTTAAGTACAAATCCGAATAGTGTAAAAGTTTCTCGCAACCGAACGCGTCCCAAACAGTTTTTGCATGCTCATATTCATGCTGCGCGACCGCGCTATTCGTTAGCGAATTAAAAAAATCTTCGCGCGAAGGTAGTTGCATTTCTTCCAATCGCGCCCACGAATCCACATACTGATACGGAAAGACACCTTTGCGTTTCATCAATAGAAATTGATCCGTCGCGGGAAATGCCTCCTGCACATTAAGAAAATCCTCCGTTTTTAAATTATTCGCTAATGCGTCCAAGGAGGATGACATAAATCGGAAAGAATCTAAAAATCTCAATTGAGAATACACACTAAAAAGTTCACCTTTCGAATTTCGCTTTCTATCTACAATAACGTATTTTGTAAAACTAATATAATTCTCCTTGTTTAGGGGAATAACGTCAATTTTCTCACCATCAGCCGCCAATTGCTTAATAAAGAGATGTGCGTCATAGCCCGAAAGATTGTGGAAAAAAATCGGAATAAATCTGCGAATTTGATAATTTAAATTACAGTTTTTATGGGCGGGGCCACGATAGCAGCCCGTAAAATGGCAATGGTCCCGGACCTTCCCATTGTCTGTGACGTAATCGTCCGCAGTTATCGACTTCTCGCAAATGTGACAAGTTGAACTTCTATAGAAATTTTCATTCTCCGTTCGCGTTAGCGGCGTCATTGGTATGATTTTCTTAAAATGTGCGGCATAGAGTTGTTGAGCTATCTCCGAAAGTCTAGTTACAAATACCTCCGCGCAATCTGGACCGGTGTACGTTTCGAATCTATTAAATTCCGAATTAAACGAGCATACAATTTTAAATGCAAAACTGTAGGCAATATGCGCGTGAGTGTTACGCGTATAAGAGCTGGCCGGATTGGGGGCGCACGACTGAATTGGTTGCAGCATACACTCAAAATCGGCATAAACTACAAACGGTACGCTTAATTTCTTTTGAAAATTGGTAAAACATAACAAATTTTCAGGCACCATAACGCCCAATTTATTTTTCTTCAAATCTCTAGTGGGTAAAATTGTACACACCCGGTTGCAATCAAATTGACGATGAGTATCGAGATGTTGCTTGGTCTCAAAAAATGTTAAACAGCCATTACATATATGTTGAGACTTTTTTCTTTTATCGTGTTGCGATGCAACCAGTCTCGACAGACTCTTAATTAATACATAATGCGCAGAACGATTAACATCATAATCGACATCGTCTTCATCTTTCTCATATAACAACAAATTAACATGCACATCTCGCTCTAAATCAGTGAAAAAAATTGGTCCTACCACAATATGCTCTTCAGCATCTGTATCGTATTCTAAACCATATATATTGATGCTTAAATTGTTTAAATTTTCAATTCGCGGAATATCTTTTAATTTTACTGGAAACGTTATACTCTCTAAATCTAATACGGTCGACCAATGCGGATAGGATTCAACGCGATCCAAGCAAGATTCCGCCGGTTTTATAGCTGCGCACAGGCACCAAGCGAAACAAGAATTGTCTTCATTTTTTATATTAATACACGCCTTCTTCTGTTTGATATCCGGCGGTAAGTCCACGTACGAAGATGAACCTAACGGTGAAAACTTGTTAATATTCACCTCAAGGTGTGAAACGCCCACCAAACTCCAGCCGCTGTCCCTTTCTGCGAACGATTCCGATTTGTGTTGAATTTTACTCACTAGCGCGTCATAAACTTTGTCCAAATCGGTGCTACCATCTATAATAACATATTTCGTGTTAAAAGATTTTAGTTCAACATCTTGTTGTTGTTGTTGTGATGTAGAGTCGTCGACAGTTGCAGCTACCGTTTGTGGTTTCACATAATTAGCAAAGAGCTCAAGTTGTAGCTTATAAATGTTTAATTCGGGAATTAGGTCTTCTATTAGCTTACACACCTTCCCTTTTATGTTCTGCAAAAATGAGGGAATATCGGCGTTCTCCGTATTTTCAATTCTGTAGCTTTTTATGCGATGTTGAAAAGCGCTAGCAATCTCGCTAATTCCTTCCCCTTGCAGAATTGTCAAATTTCTAACACGACGACTTTGAGAGCGCAGATGTCCCCTATATTGGGCGGCCGTCGACAGCGTTACATTGCACATGTCACAGGGATATTGTCGCACCGGTCCAGCCGATGTCGATGGTTGCGGATTACTTGAAGAAGAAGAAGCCACCTTCATCTTCTTTTTTACCGATTCGCCTGCTTCATCGCGCTCCCTTTTTCTTTTTGTTGTTGTTGTTTCTTGTTTCGCATTTATATGAGTTGTTATAATATGTCGTTGAAGAACGTTACGACTAGTAAATGACCTGTTACATACAGCACATAAAAAACGATTGTCTACTGTAGCAGGAGATGATGTGGACATAATTACTACACAACGATGTCTTTTTAAAGAGTCTTTACGGCTAAAACTTTTTTCACAAACACCACAGTTGAAGCGCCCCATCGCCGACAGTTTTACAGTCCGCACCTACAAACTAACAAAAAAAAATTTAATAATATTAAGTATAATAGGAATAACTTACATATTCTTCCTTCCAAGGAATGTGTAAAAATTGACTGCTTTCATAGGCTTTTATTTTGCAGTCCAGCCAAAGTTCTTCAAATAACTCCAAGCGGTACGGTAACTCTTGATTCTCGAGCTGAATTGGTAGAATCGGGCGTTTTTCTTCTAATAGATATTCAAAAATAATCTTGTCACTCGCGTATTATAACAACCTTCAAGACTATATTGATGCACTACAAAATCACTTTATGCGACGTAATTTGAAAACACCTTGAGCACACACGTGTTCGTTACTTATACTAAACAGCTCGACACCTTCCCTCGTATTTATACCTAAGCGAATATCATTAGAATTCACATATAATGAATGACGTAATTCTGCAGGTGCAAAGCGGTTGAAAAAAAAGTCCTATCATTAGAATTCACATATAATGAATTACATAATTCTGCAGCTGTAAAGCTATTGAAAAAAACGGCCTCAGAACCGCGTGTTACCTAATGCCAATTAAGCGAATACGAACAAGCGAAAGGAAACCGCATTTCGCAATTGTCCAAATTAGGCGAATTCACCCGGTTTGCTAGTGAATGACGCAACGCAAAAGTGAAAGGCTCATCGACTGCTACTATAAGTACGGTGCGCAACAAATGCATAACAAAAAAGCGCTCAAATTTCGAAAACAAAACATGTCAATTGTGCATAATTGTGATACGCTCCAAAATTTGAACATTACGATTTTATGTTTGCCAATAATGATGGAGCTAATGAACTTTTTGATATATACGTGTTAAATCAAAATTTTTGGTGCTCAAGTTGTCAAACGATTCCACTTTTTAAACTCTTCAAATACGGCCAATGTTTTCGCATGTTGCACGACGGTCTTGCAAACAGCTTTAGCGGGTTCCGATATATCAGCAATAGTATTTTCGACCTATACGAAATGCACTTATTCCGCAATCCTGCATTACAATAAAAACGTGTTATGTAATACCTTCCTTTCCCCTCCTGCGTTAAATCACATATATATATAAAAGGCGTGTAAACGAAACATTGAACAGTTCGAGTAAAGTCACACACAGTCGCATCAAGTAAAAACCGACAACACCAACAAAAATGGCAGAATACAGTCAAACTGAGTTGAATCTTCTGGAAAATTTTAACTTAATACCCGGCTCAACTTCAAGTCTTGTCAACTACGTCAATCTTCCGGCAGAGGCGTTTACAAATTTGGAGATGGAAAACGCACTAACAGCAAGCGCTCCGATAACAACAACAGCTGCCAAGAAAGCAAACGTCAGCAAGAATGCAGTAAAACGAAAAGCTAATAATGTTGATCAGAAACAAAAGAAGAAGAATGCCAAGAAGATTCATATCGAAGATGACAATGACACTGCTTCCGATTTGGAATTGGAAGAATTGAACAAGGTAGGGATGTGCGTTTCATCACCAGTGAGACCGGTTAAAGAAATGCAGATTAATTATGAATATCGAATTACGGGCATGAAGATTTATACTCATTTAAAGTGGGCGAGTGTCATAGTGGAAATGGAGGGGGAAGATGATGAAGAACCATTTTCCATATTTCTACCTAAAAGAATGGCAGAGAGAATAACACCTTCATTCTGTGAATCGATTCACAATAATAATTATGTTTTAATTTTTATGGGAGAACTTTCGACTGGCAAGGCCAATAACGCAAATTTGTTGCAATTTAAAAAAATTAATTAAAAAAATTGCTAATATTTATATATTTATGTTTTATGTTATTATTATTATTAGTGTTTAACAATATATATTTTAATATAATTGTAAAAATTGTATTGCAATAACAATTATGCATTAATTTTGATGGGAGAGCGTTTGACTGGCAAGACTAAATAGCTAATATTTATATATTTATGTTTTATGGTTTATTATTAGGTTTATTATTACTTAACAGTATGTAATTCTATATAATATAATAATAATATAATATAATATAATTCTATATTTTTTATTTTTAATAATAATAAATGTATTAATGTGTATTTTAATACAATTGTATGTTTATCTTCTTCTTAATATTAATGTGGTTGAAAATTCTTGAATAAAAAAATATATTAAATTAAATAATACTTTTTTTTAAATACTAACATTATTCGTACAACCAGACAACAACCATATTTCCTTCCACATAATAAGCTATATTCGGCGATAATTCGAACATGCCATTCGACTGGCAAGGTCAATAATTCAAATTTGTTTCAATTTTAACAATTGTATGTTTATCTTCTTCTTAATATTAATGTGGTTGAAAATTCTTGAATAAAAAAATATATTAAATTAAATAATACTTTTTTTTTAAATACTAACTTTATTCGTACAACCAGACAACAAGCATATTTCCTTCCACATAATAATAAGCTATATTCGGCGATAATTCGAACATGCCATTCGACTGGCAAGGTCAATAATTCAAATTTGTTTCAATTTTAACAATTGTATGTTTATCTTCTTCTTAATATTAATGTGGTTGAAAATTCTTGAATAAAAAAATATATTAAATTAAATAATACTTTTTTTTAAATACTAACATTATTCGTACAACCAGACAACAAGCATATTTTCTTCCACATAATAATAAGCTATATTCGGCGATAATTCGAACATGCCATTCGACTGGCAAGGTCAATAATTCAAATTTGTTTCAATTTTAACAATTGTATGTTTATCTTCTTCTTAATATTAATGTGGTTGAAAATTCTTGAATAAAAAAATATATTAAATTAAATAATACTTTTTTTTTAAATACTAACATTATTCGTACAACCAGACAACAAGCATATTTCCTTCCACATAATAATAAGCTATATTCGGCGATAATTCGAACATGCCATTCGACTGGCAAGGTCAATAATTCAAATTTGTTTCAATTTTAAATAAAATAAAAAAAAATATATATATATATATATATATATATATATATTTATAAATATTTTATGTTATTATTATTACTTTACAATATGCATATATTTTAATATAATTCTATATTTTTTATTCTTAATATATTAATAAATGTTATTAATGTGGTTAAAAATTCTGGAATAAAAAAAAATATATATATATCAAATTAAATAATGCTTTTTTTTATACTAACATTGTTCGTACAACCAGACAACAACCATGATTCCTTCCACGTAATAGGCCATATTCGACGACAACTCCAACATGCTTATTGGAGGCCAGATTAATGGCCGTGGTGTGTTTTTGCATAGAACGGCAATTGTTAAATGCTATATATTAAATTAATTAAATAAGCTTAAAAGATTTAATCTAAAAAAAACATACCCGCAAATGTTGTGGCAGGAGATTAACTATTGTGGCGTATAAAGCTGTAAAAAATGTATTATTATATTCTATAATTAACGACACACACACACTTATCACTACATACTGGAAGACGGCATACTGATGTTGTCGAAGATCTGTGCAAAATCTAAAACGAACGAAGGCCTTATATGCCTGTATATTTATGGGGGGAACATAGAGAGAAAATTAATTTCACTCAGAAAATGCTTTCCATATTATTATCTTTCCATAAAAATGGTTGAATATGAAACTGCGAAAGGAAATCATTATCGCTTGAAGAGTCTTTCCATATTATTGTCTTTACATAAAAATGGTTGAATATGAAACTGCGAAATAAAATCATTATCGCTTGAAGAGTCTTTCCATATTATTATCTTTACATAAAAATGGTTGAATATGAAACTGCGAAAGGAAATCATTATTGCTTGAAGATAACTACTTTCCTGCTAGTTGCAGGTGCTAATAGTCGGATTCCGCCTCATTATAAATAGAAGTGTCCTCGCTAGATTGTGAATGGTCTAAAACACGGTCAGATTTCAAAATGTCTTCAAATGCGACAACAAAATTAAAGCAGGTCGTCGAAATTCAACTCCAAAAGTATGAAAATGCTCGACAAGATAAAGAAGCGAAAAGAATGCATGCTGAGCCGGTCGATTCTATCACCAAAGTATTTAATGAAATAGAATCAACAATGCAGCTCCGGAATGTTCTTGTGGGAATAAGCCTATGTAAAAAATTTCTGAACGATCAGGTAACAAAAGAAAATTTCATAGCCGCCTTAAGAACACAAAAATTAATACACACCTTGTGCGAGGAATTAACCCAACTTATTAATTAATTAATTGCACAAAATCGAAATTCACGAGAACCGAATTAACAGCATTGTTTCTATAGTGTCCGATATAATTTCTTAGCATGTAGTGTTTGTCTTTTTTATGTCAGAACTCTGTGGACTTTGTATTTTTAACGCTTACTTTTACGATAAACTAATAGTAGTAAATGTATTCGTAAATGCACTTATATTTCTAATTAATGTATAATATGTAAAAAAATAAAAAAATACATTCACATTTTCGTATTATTTTTAGCAATCGGCATCCGTGTGTATAAATTAAAGATAATCGCAACCGGCCGTCAAGTAATAATAATTGTGCCTCGGTTGCCTGCTATAAACAGCCCGTACGGTAAATGGGTTGCTGACCTAGGCGGACTAGATGTGTGCCACAAGGTCTGGAAGAAGAATGCCAGTGTTACTTTTATGATAAAATAATAGTAGTAGTAAATGTATTTATATTTCTAATTAATGTATAATATGTAAAAAATAAATAAAAAATACATTCACATTATTGTATTATTTTTAGCAATCGGCATCCGTGTGTATAAATTAAAGACAATCACAGCCAACCGTCGAGCAATAATCGTGCCTCGTTTGCCTGCTATAAATAGCCTGCACGGTAAATGGACCGCTGACCTTAGGCGCACTAGATGCGTGCCACAAGGCCTTGAAGAAGAATGCATTCTCACTTACGATAAAGGGATCGGCACAGTTAAGCGCCGATTCTTAAGGTTGGTTCACACTGACACGAACAGGAAGGACAATATTTTGTTTAAAGTCAAATTATAAATATTTTTTAAATTTAAATTATAAATAACGCCTACGGCCGAGAGATGACGCACGCATTTAAATTTCAAAAGTTAATTCTCTATATTACCGACAGAAACTCATTCGCAAAATGGCCCACAGATGGCGCTCAAACCTCAATCGAAAATCGACCACCAGATGGCGCCTGCATGCCACCCACAACGCCCGCGCACACACACATCACCCTACCAACACACAGATGGCGCTGCTATCAAATTACACATCAAACTCTACTTCCACTCGACTGTTGTAACGAGACGAGTCCACTTCCACTTGACTGTTTTAGGAGCCGTGAATAATATCTACTCATTTATACAGGATATTGCATTTAGGCGTAACGGAAAGTCAGTACATTTTTTAAATGGAACGCCCTGTACATCATACCATATTATAAACGCTAAGGAAGTCGTCTTTCCAACTGTGTAAGTAGTACCTGTGTAAAGTAACTAGTTTACCTGCGATATTCAATTATTTGTCAAAAAAGAAAAAACAATGGCAATTGCTGGCATTTCTTAAAAATTACGGTATTATTACATTTTTGCAGATATTGTCTTAAAAATTTTGTCACATGATAACTAAGTCAAATTTACCATTAGCTCTTCAATTTCCTTACCAAAATTTTCAATAGATTTTTCGTTCTGTCGCGCATTATGTAATTTGATAGCCAATGAACAAAGAATTTAAAAAATAGTTTGTATTAAAGTTTATGTTACGTAGTTGTCGATATTTTCCCAAAAATGCGAGTTTGTCCTCTAAAATAATTATTTCTATAGTTTTTATTAATAATAATAATAATAATCAGTTTATTGTTCAAACAGTAACACAATTAAGACAATTCAATTAAGTATGTGTATTGTTAATATTTATTTCTGTTTCTGCGGACACAGCATTTACTTGCGGATCACGACCTCTGTTCAAGTCGCGCTGAGGTTGCAAATAATTGTTTGTTGGTGTATTGCCATTTCCGTAATTTTGGTTCTGTCTTTGATAGTTATTTGCGAGAGAATTTTGTCCGTTACCTCGATTATTATGATTTGAATTAAATTTCCTGCTGTTGTTAAAACCATTACCAGAAGAGAAGAACTATTATTTTTACTGGACACGGGAGCGTCAATTAGCATATTTTTCGGTATTGAAATTTGTCAAAGAACCATTAATATTTGATGCTATTTTTGATATTAGTGTGTAATAATGAACATCTTTTATTTTTGTATATATTTATTAGCTATTTTACGAATTCTTTTGTTTACATTATATCACACATTTCGTACATGTTGTGGCGTCTTACTAAAATATGAATCAGATGATCGACTTTCTACAATGTTCTGGAAGTATGACATCATGAGATGGTCCTCCTCGGTTTTAATTAACTCTCGCGATATAACATTTGTCATCATGGATGCTATTGTCTGCCTCTGTTTTACATCCATATTTACACCGATAAATAAATATTTTGCTTGATTTCCTTAAGAAACAATGTTAAATTGTAATTCGGTGCTGTATGAAACATTTGGTCATAAGATTACTCTCCCCGTTGCACCCTTCGATTTCTTCTTAGCGCTCAACCATCAACTGATGGTAAAATTGATTTGATGTCATCGTATGTTACAAACTAAAAATTAATAGATTTATCGCGTTGAGCCTCCCACCCTTAAATTTCTACCCCTTAGGTTGTTCATCCCAAGGTCGCTGCGCCGATATATAGGTGTCATTTTACCGCCTTTTTGACAATTTTTCTTTTCCATTCATATATGCAACTTCAATAACAAACCAAATTTGTGAAATTATTTTTTAGATGTGGAGACAAAATGGCTGATCTAGGTGATAAATCAATTCAATTAAGTATGTGTATTGTTAATATTTATTTCTGTTTCTGCGGACGCAGCATTTACTTGCGGACGGAAAAAATTTGAATTTTATCGGTTCGGGCGATCGGCGTTCGGTCATCATCGGGTAAGATGGTGCGCGCGAAATTCAAATCCGAATTAATCTGATGCGATAATTTGAATTTGATCGGTTTGCACATGCCACGCTCGAAAATAAAAATAGTAGTGCGTTCTCTCTCTAACAGCGACGTGTGAGTCATACACTCCAGGTTCCAACGTTCGGTCGCGCTCGGCAGATCGGCTGACTTGGGACTCGGTCGTCTTCGTGCGGAAAAGTGGAGGGGATAGCTTCCTATGTAAATGTGGTGGCCCGAGAAGTGCCCTTATATATCTACTAGTGTGGCAACCGCATACGATGCGAGCACGACGAATTTGTAATTTTGTGCGTGTTGATTGCATTTGTTTGTTTTTTGTAGGGTGATTTTCTCTTTTTTGTTTTTTGTATGTAAAACAGTTTTTGAATTTTTTTTCTATGTAGTTTTTCTTGTTTTTTTAAATTATTTTGTCTGTACAATAAAAATATATTTTGGTTGGCGTTTTGCTGCTCCGCTTTGTGGCTGTAGATTTTATTCAAATTATGGCATTGCTCTGGGACGAGCAATTATTGGCGAGGAGGGTTGTTACGAAGTAAATTAAAATAAAGTTATTATTATGTTCGAATAGGTTTTATAAAATAATAATGTCGACGACCTGAATTGCTCAATGCTTGCAGTTTCAAAGTATGGATTTCAGACGCCGAGTTTGCACAAAACTCAAGTGAACAACCTCGACGTTTGATAACCTAATTAATGGTAGTGACGTATTTGGACAATTGATATAAGTAGCCACATAGCGGAGTATCGAGGAAGAATTGTTATTTGTCTGTATTCACGATTGTGACATCCGACACCCGTACGAGAAGGCACTGGCCTGCCTTCTCAGCTGTTTTCTCGGAGTATCTCGTCAATAATTATACACATATGTAAAACCAGTGTGGGTTTTATTTACTGGCCTGGTTCATCCCAAATAAGAGCTACGTAACATCTGAAAAAATCCAGCTCGACGAAGAGGAAGCATGTCTAAAGCGACTCGGAGACAAGGCGAATTGTGTTCTCACTCCCCCAATGAGAAATATGCCGTTCCAAAGACAGCTATTAACAACCGCATGGATGGATAGCGTCAAAGAAAAAAGATGGATGGTCAACTCTTCGTTTTAGAAATAAGTTAGTACCTACCTAGTGTGCTTATTTTTTTGTTTAATTGTTGAAGGTTCATGCCCCCACTGTAAGGAAGAATATGCATTTGCCCGTTCTCACTTCGATGGAGGCAGCTGGCTGGTCCGGGATTACGAAGAGATAAATACACGGATGATGGTCATCTACAAGAAGCAGTCGACCCATGACGAAACGGGGTACCATACCAGCATAATTGAGTTATATGCGAGTTTTAGGGTTGCCGATACCGCCAGAGGAAGCTGGCGATGTAGACTGGAGGGGATTTGGCGCTACGGATTCTACCGAACTACCCCGCACGGGACAAGGGATGTATCGACCAGTCTGAGAAGAAACAAACTAATCGATTAGAGAGGAACGGTCCTATGGATTCTACCAAACCACCTCACACGGGACAAGGAGTCCCGACTAGTCCAAGTAGAAGTAGAAGGAGAAGAAGAATTAGGAGAGTTTGAGAGGCAACAGGAGGTGATTCTGAAACACGAATCTGGGTACACGGTCAAAGCCGACCGTAATGGTATCTCTCAAGTAGATGACCATCGCAATCCTAGAAGAAAAAGGTTAGCTGGAGGACCCAAGAACCAGACGGAGACGGATGAGAACGGGGTAAATCGCATACGATACTGGCACGACGACATTGAACTTCTTTCTATGGATATTTTTTTGTATTGTTATTTCTTATGTTAGGCAAATAAAATTATAAGTGGTGCATTCTTTCCTATCCCGCTCCGTGGCTGTACAATTTTTGTCTATCTCTTTTCATTGCTCTGGGTCGAGCAATTGTTTGCGAGGAGGGTTGTTGCGAAGTATAGTTTAATTGCATTGTACAATTGAGGTCAGGTCATCCAACCCATCCGACCTGCAGACAGTTGCTTGTCCAGAAATGCAGACGTCAGGGTTTTCATATCGGAACAAAGACATTCCTTTGTGGCACGCCTTCAAAGCGTGCAAATTAACTTTGATTTATATCAAAGGCCGTGTGCAACCAAAAATCCTAACTCAGGATTTTCGGGGGCTCAAAACAGGTCATGACGTCTTGCCAAATTCAGTAGTTTGCAGCACCTACTTGTAGTGTAGCGCGACTATTGTATTTCAGATATCAGCTGTACTCGACGACGGTCTAAAAAACCAAGGTATCATGTTACTCTGTTGTTTGTTTACATCCTAGGCAATCCCTGACCTACCTTCTTGCCCCGTCTACGAGAGCTACGCAACAACATGGCTTATAAATGAATGTTTTTATTCTGTGAATGAATATGTTGAAGCTGTCAGAAACTTGAACTAATTTACTAATTTACTATATTTTGACTTTTCACATTATGCTTGGGTACATTTTCCATACATATGTAATCATTAGCATTATTGTTGAATAAAGATTATTATATATATATATATATATATATATATATATATATATATATATATATATATACAGGGTGAGTCACTAGAGTCGCGGTGGTAGATATAGCAATTATCTTTAGAGATGGAAAAAAATATTTAATACAAAAGTTGTTTGGCATATCATTTTCTACAACGTAAAATTATTTTCATTTATACTGGGTGTTGCATTTAGGCGTAGCAGAAAATAAATTAACTTTTTTAAATGGAATGCCCTATATATTATAACATATTATGATTGCGAAGAAAATTGTCTTACTAATTGTATCAGGTGATATTGACGTAAAGCTAATAGTTTCTGCAATATTCAATTTTTTATTAAAAAAATGGCCGTTGCAGGCCTTTTCCGAAAACTACGTAATAGCGTCATTTTTGCAGATATTTTCTTACAACTTTGTCAGAAAATAACCAATACTAATAGGGAGGTGATAGTGCCCAAAGAAATTTGATGCGCTATACAGGGTGTTCCTAGCACCTAATCAATTCTGATATTTTTCAAATGGCTTTTTCTTGAGTTTTTTAAATGGAACGCCCTGTATATTATTTGCTGGTTGCATTTCCCATTAAGTTGCCTTTAATTTATATTAAGTGTGGCATATACATATTTGTACCCGTTTTCGTGATATTTGGAATTTAAAGAAAATGTGTAATAAAGTATACCAATACAGTGCTTTAATATTACACCCTGTATAATTGAGTTAGTATTTTTCATGTATTTTGTTATAATATAAATAAATTATAAATGTTGGTAAAGTTAAAAACGCTATTTTTTATAAAGATACATTTAAATAACAGAGTTACGCTAATATTTTAATTTAGCTTAGATTTACTTAACCTCGTTGTCATGGAAACAAAAACAAATAACAGACGTGTAGTTATTGCTGTCAACAGACTTAATATAGCTAACCAACATTTGTAATCTCTGTTAACGATGAATTTTAATTATACTAAAGAGGAACTGATAAATATTATTTACATCTATGGAGAAGCCGGCAAAAACGCTCTACTGGCCTCAAGAATTTACGCTCAGCGATATCCCGAAAGACGGCATGCCGATGCAAGAACAATTAATAGAGTTCGGGAACGTTTTGAATCAACAGGTACTATTACTTACAAAAAAAGAAAAAGAACAAAAGCGGCGACACATGAAGAGACTGAATTTCTGGTAGTTGCTAGTGTGGTAGAAAATCCATACTCAAGCACTAGACAAATAAGAAATCAAGGAATAACCCAATCATCTGTGTCCAGAATAATACGGCGACACAAGTATCATCCATATCATGTGCAACATGTACAGGAATTGAGCGAAAACGATTTAGAAAAGAGATTAAATTTTTGTAATTGGGCAGCTGCTAAAATTCAACAACAAGCAAATTTTTTTGACTTTGTTCTTTTTACTGATGAAGCTACGTTTCATAAAAATGCGTATGTTAACCAACATAACTTCCATTTTTATGCAACAGAAAATCCTCGCGTTATCAGGCCTTTGGACCATCAACATAGATCGTCACTCAATGTATGGCGTGGAATAGTAGGTACCAATTTGCTAGGGCCTTACTTTTTTGAGGGTTCCGTAAATGGTCAAAGGTACTTACATTTTCTTAACAACCATCTACATGAATATTTAGATGATTTGCCGCTTAATATTCGCCAAAACTTAATTTTCCATCACGACCGAGCCCCACCCCACTTTAGTCTGAACGTAAGACAATTTTTGAACAACCAATACCCCAACAAATGGATTGGAAGAGGAGGCCCTACGTTATGGCCGCCAAGATCTCCTGATCTAAATAAGTTGGATGTTTTTTTGTGGGGTCATGTTAAGGAATTAGTATACCAGACACCACCTACCACACAAGACGATATGAAGATTAGAATAAGAAGTGTTTTTGCTGACATCAGAGAAAATAAGAGAGAGATGTTAAGAAATACTTCGAGATCTTTTACCCATCGGATTAATGCTTGTAGAAGACAAAATGGAGGGCATTTTGAACACCTACCAAATCAATAACTACTTGTTGTTTTATCTTTAATTGTTATAGTTTTTTACTAGTTTTATGTTAATGCTTATCAAGTTTAAAAAATAGTTTAATAAATGTTATTAGTTGTGGTTTCTCTTAATTATTTGTTTTTATTTAATTTTTAGTTGTCTCAAATTATATTAATTTTTCATATTGAGTAACTAAATGGTAATTCCATGTACTTTTCAATTTATTTTGAGCAATTCTGTCAGTTTTTTAATTCAACAAAAGTATTTTTTCCTTTCTATGTTCTCTTTACAAAAAAAAATCATTAAAAAAGAACCATGTTATGCAGGGTGTAATATTAAAGCACTGTATTGATATACTTTATTACACATTTTCTTTAAATTCCAAATATCACGAAAACGGGTACAAATATGTATATGCCACACTGAATATAAATTAAAGGCAACTTAATGGGAAATGCAACCAGCAAATAATATACAGGGCGTTCCATTTAAAAAACTCAAGAAAAAGCCATTTGAAAAATATCAAAATTGATTAGGTGCTAGGAACACCCCGTATAGCGCATCAAATTTCTTTGGGCACTATCACCTCCCTATTAGTATTGGTTATTTTCTGACAAAGTCGTAAGAAAATATCTGCAAAAATGACGCTATTACGTAGTTTTCGGAAAAGGCCTGCAACGGCCATTTTTTTAATAAAAAATTGAATATTGCAGTAACTATTAGCTTTACGTCAATATCACCTGATACAATTAGTAAGACAATTTTCTTCGCAATCATAATATGTTATAATATACAGGGCATTCCATTTAAAAAAGTTAATTTATTTTCTGCTACGCCTAAATGCAACACCCAGTATAAATGAAAATAATTTTACGTTGTAAAAAATGATATGCCAAACAACTTTTGTATTAAATATTTTTTTCCATCTCTAAAGATGTATCTACCACCGGGACTCTAGTGACTCACCCTGTATATATATATATATATATATATATATATATATATATATCATCATATATCAACATCTTCGTATGACGGAATTTCCCGACAAATACCTTTCTCCTTTATATCTCACCGTCGATTAAGCAGCTTTCCTATATATAAATTATGTTATTGCCGATATTATTGGCAATTGTTTAATTTGAATATGAGACTTTAGACTAATAAAAAGCAGTTGTATTATAACAAAGAGTTTTATTCGTTATTTCAACGCTTACTGTTACAGAGTCGTACAACGTCTGTCTTATCTACTTCTTCTCCGTTCCCAGCCTGCAGTGCAATGCTTATCTTGCTTCTTAGAATTGGCACGCTGAGAGCGGAGGTTGTAATCCAACACTTGGATGACATAATCTATTCCTATTTACTTAACTTAACAACTATATTGGGGTTCCCAATATAACATACAGTGAACCATGGGAATTATATTGCCCACAATATAACACTTCCACCCTTAGTCAAGTTATTACGGAGTAATAATTTGAAAAGGCTGAGCCGCTGGTGTCAATTTTTGACGACGGCAATAAGAGAAGGCGTTCCTTCGAATATACAGTACAATCAACAATACCACAATAGTAACCACGATATACAAACCGATCGTAGAATGAAATACATGAGAATGAGAAAAGCTTAACATTTGTAGTCTATCATTCGTTTTTTGCATTTCATTCTTTACAAAGGTCGGGTGAATTTCCTTCAGAGTTACGTTAGCGATGCTGGACATTCTATCGTTATATTCTATAAAATCGTAATTATTAATTTGGTTAGTAAAGATATAATTTTGGATTGTTCTATCCTTTACAAAATATTTACAGTGATCAGTGGTATCGAGAATCTGTAACAACCGATTTAATAGCGTCAATGTGATATTCAAAAATTTTACCTTGTTTATTTTTTACTTTTATCTTGTTATTACCAAGAATTTCTTTTATCTGAAATGGACCCTTAGCCAAGGGATTTGTTTTGGAATAACGGCCTGGAAACTTGATATAGACATTTTGACCCACCCTCAATTCCTTATTATCTCGCTTTTCATTTAGCTTGGCTATACACTTTTCTTTATTTCGTTGCTGCACTTCGGCGACCTTAGTGTTTATTTCCTGTATCTGATTTTTATATTCATTTATCAGGTCTGTTGTTATATTCTCATCATTAATGCCAAGTATTTCCTCAAAACGACCAAAAAACAACTCAATCGGTTTCCTCTTAGTTCGATTATTAATAGAATGATTGTAAGCAATAGTACTTAGATTCATAAAGTCTTCGTTTTGTCCTAGTACTCTTACGTGTTCCACCAATGTACTATGAAAGCGCTCGATTTCCCCATTTGATTTAGGGTTGTTAGGTGTAATGAAATGGCACTGAATGTTATAAAGTCTAAGCAAATCCTTCACTATCGCATTATTAAATTCCTGTCCGTTGTCGAACACCACCTGTTCCGGAATACCGAAATTTACCAAAAACTTAATCAACGCTCTAGTGACCTCTACTGCCGATTTATTTAAAATTTCTATTACTTGGGCAAATTTGCTAAAAGCATCTATTACGGTTAGGTATACTTTTTTTTTTATTTTAAAAACGTCGCAATGAATGCGCTCCATTGGTTTTGTTACTTTATTCGTGAGTTGTAATTGAGATTGAATCGGATGTCGGTCATATTTATTTTTTTGACAAACATCGCACTTGTTAATGTAATGGATGACATCATTATGATAGTTTGGCCAATAGTAATACCTTCTGATTTCATCAAAAACCTCAGTTACCCCTCTATGATTATTCTGTTCGTGATACTTTCCAATGATCGCCACTTGATCTCCTTTATCATCTATTACTTTTACCTGTTTAATACACCTGATGAAAGTTACACGATTATTGAAATTTTCAACCACAACCCCACACAACAACTTGTAAATATCATCAGGACAAAATATAAAACATTTTCTATCTAGTAGATTTGTTTTCATAAACGTTACCAAGTCACGCAATTGATTATTTTCATTTATTTTTACCGTAAAAATTGTCTTTTTGTTTTTAA
Organism: Aphodius sticticus; assembly: GCA_963966075.1. Classification (NCBI taxonomy): domain Eukaryota; kingdom Metazoa; phylum Arthropoda; class Insecta; order Coleoptera; family Scarabaeidae; genus Aphodius; species Aphodius sticticus. The sequence continues at coordinate 59,003,453 of OZ014506.1, forward strand.
CTTCCCTTGTAACGCTTAATTCGCTCCCATGAGTGCTTATAAAAATTTGGTTTGCTTGTGTATTAATTGCACTTTCCGAAATTGGAATAGAATTCCTATTATCAGGATTTTTATTGGAATGAATTGACTGATTTTCCGTATCTTGGTTAACCACCATTGATCCGCAAGAGTTATGGTTTATTTCCAATCTGGAGAGCGCGTCTGCATTAGTATTTTGTTTTCCGGATTTATACTTTATCTGATAATCGAATTCGGCTAGCTTTATGCGCCACCTCTCTAGTTTTGCATTAGGTTCTTTTAGAGAATGAAGCCAAACCAGTGATTTATGATCGGTTATTAGAATAAATTGATTTCCGTAGATGTAAGGACGGAAAATTTTGGTAGCATAAATTATTGCTAGTAATTCTTTCTGGATAGTGCTGTATTTTACCTCAGATTCACTGAGCGTTCGCGAAGCATAGCAAATTGGTTTATCTCTGCCAACTTCACCCTGAGACAAAACCGCACCAATAGCATAATTACTAGCATCAGTAGTGATTAGAAATTTCTTCGTAAAGTCCGGATATTGTAAGAGCGGCGGATTAATTAATACATTTTTGCATGTATTAAAACTGTCAACATACTCGCTATTTTGCAAATCAATCTTAGCGTTCTTTTTTAAGCACTGTGTCAGTGGTTTTGTGAGTTTAGCAAAATTTTCTATAAACTTTCTGTAATAACCAACCAACCCCAGAAAAGATTTTATTTGTTTAGTTGTAGTAGGGAGTTTTAAGTTTTTTATAGCTGTTATTTTTTCTGGATCCGGCATTACGCCTTTGTCCGTAACAATATGTCCTAAATATTTAATAGATTTTTTTAAAAATTCGCACTTATCTAGCGAGATTTTCAAGTTTGATTCGCGTAATCTATCAAACACCTTTCGTAATTTTTCAAAGTGTTCTTGTAAGGAAACTGAATAAACAATTATATCATCGAGATACACCAAACAAGTATCCGCAAGTAAATCGGCAAAAATGAAATTCATACACCTCTGGAATGTTGACGGTGCATTTTTTAGACCAAATGGCATTCGCCTAAATTCATATTGGCCATTTTCCGTGCAAAAAGCAGTTTTATCACGATCTTTTTCTACAATTTCAATTTGGTGGTAGCCACTAGCTAAATCGAGGGTGCTAAAGTAATTAGCCCTCCCCAACTTGTCCAAAATGTCCGTGATATTCGGAATTGGAAATTTATCATCGATGGTCTTTTCGTTCAGTTTTCGATAATCGATTACCATTCTAAACTTCGGAATACCCGAGTGATCGGGTTTCTTTGACACCAGGGATACAGGAGATGCATACGGGCTTGCGCTAGGTGTAATAATATTTTGTTGTAACATTTTATTTATTTGTTTATTAATTTCTTCTCTTTGTTTTGGACTTTTGCGGTACGGTCTCTGGTATATCGGTAAATCATCTGTTACATTGATAGCATGTTGAATTTTAGAAGTAAATGTAAGGGAAATTGATTCATCATATAAGATGTCTTTGTAGTTATGAATCAAGTCAACCAAGGTAGTGCTTTCTTCTATATTCAAGTGACTTGTCTGCAATTTTTGTCGAATATTATTATCCAATATTGTCGAAATACCGGCGTCATACAGGTTATGTAAATTTGCCTTTGGTTCATCATAATGAAGCGGAATTGTTACGCCAGGTAAGTGAAGCATTTGATTTTTATAGTCTATTTGTGCATCCAATTTGTTTAACATTGTGGATCCTATTAACCCCTTAAATTTCTCTGAAAATTTAACAACATTCCAACGAAAATTTCTTTCGTTTGACTTGAAGCTAAGTAAGGCCGGAGTTTGTGCAATGAATTTGTGATAGGTAAGACCATGCATAGTTTTAATTGAAAAAGGATGGTACGCCAAATATTCAGTAAAGTACAATTCAGCCAAATCCGGGTCTATCGTACTATCCGTCGCACCAGTATCAATGAGAAATCGTGCGTTGTCTAATTCGGTTATTATAATAAACGGCAATTGCCTGTGGCCATTGTTATTTAAATGAACTTCTTCTAAGGGGAAGTCGTTCGACAAAAATTCTTCAGTTTCAATGTTGTTATAATAATCATAACTATAATCACCACTTAAAAATTCCAAATCAAAAATTTCCACCCCAATCTCTGAATTAAACCCCTTTGTACAATCAGCCAGTATGGTGTCAAAAGTTATGTCACTTGGTCGGTATAAGGTACCAAGTGAAAATTTTCCTCTGTAAGAAATTCATTGTTTTCCTCCTCGTTCAACAAATTTTGTTCATTTAAAATTTCATGATTCTCATCGCTTTCCAACTCATTTAAATCGACCGTATCTTGTTGGAAAATTCGTTTTCCGTTGCTAAAGCCCATTAAAGGTTGCCTAGCACCGTTAAAATTTCTTTGTGTAGGCAATCTCGTCCTGTAAGTTGATGGATCGACGTCCATTGGTTGCGGGTTTTGAGGGTTATTAAATGATCTTCCCTGATTACCAATTGATAGAGAATTAGGTGGTAACATTGATTGATAAGGAACACCCTGTGCAACTCGAATATTTCGAAAGGATTGTCCCTGTCGTAAAGGGTCATATCCTATAGCCTGATTCTGATGTGGAACAAAATTATATGTCGGTATTGGTTCTTGATTGAATGACGCTCTTTGCGGAATGCGATAATTTGGCATTGATGGAGCACTTGAAGTTTGCCCATATCTCGGAACAAAACTATGAGACGTACTAGGTTTGATACTTATCGGAACTCTCTGCATATTATTTCCACTAGGTATCTGATTTCGGTTCAGTTTAGCAAATTTATCGAATTGATGTAACCATTCTAAATGATTGTGTGCCAAAGTAATGGCCTGATCTAAGTCCAAGGGACTTTTATTTACAAGGAACTCACCTAATTTTGGGTGTACTAACATTATTGATTTTATAAACGCCTGCAAAGCCATTTGTTTAAATACCCCAGATTTCACATTTCTCATAGCATCATTATAGATAATATTCATAGTTAATTTAGTGTCATAAAATGCTATTAATTCTCTTATATCGTTCCCAACCTGAATCACGTTATTCGTTTTCGGGATAAAATTGGTTATGTCCAATTCCAGAGTGTTTTCGGACCGCGGGTCAGAATACATCTCACGTAGAGCATGTAATACTTCATCTTTAGTGACTAACCGCCTACTAGCAATGACCCGTAACGGTTCACCCTCCAATCTACTTTTGATGCAGTCCACCAAAAATCCATTTGGAATCGCTGGATTATTTTCGTTTCTTATAAAAAAATTTTGCGCTATTTCGAGAAACAACGGCAATTCTCTAAAATCCCCAGAAAATTTAGGGATAATTCCTATTTCTACGCTTGAAATGGGAATAGCCATGTTCGGTATTGCTTCTGGATTGATATTATTATTATCAGGAATATTGATTATAGGATTATTCCTTGGTATCGGCGAACGCGATCTAGCTCTATTCATCCAAATTCTATAGTTTTAAAATTAACACTTAAAGTTACTTACAATAATAACATAAACAATTGCATAGTGTTGCTTGTGTATTCTTGGAGAATTTGATTTTTCTGGAGACGGCGTCCAGTTGACTCGATACGGAGTGATGTGACACGGCCGCAGAGTTTTATGCTGCCGTAATCACCCTGATATTTGTCGCACTTACACTATGGCGAACTTTCACTTCACAAATTTCAAGTGCACTGGAGACGGCGAACAATTTTGGTACTGCTGGTGACGATGAGTGACGTAACACGGCCGCAGAATTTGATGCTGCCGTAAGTATCGAACTGTTATCGCACAACAACGGCGAACAATTTTGGTACTGCTGGTGACGATGAGTGACGTAACACGGCCGCAGAATTTGATGCTGCCGTAAGTACCGAACTGTTATCGCACAACACTAGTGAACTGTTTCTGTTGGTTCTTAATCACTTCCAAACGATTGAAATCGACCGGAGATTTTGATCCGTGAAGATGACCTACAGTCGACTGCGCCAATTATGTTATTGCCGATATTATTGGCAATTGTTTAATTTGAATATGAGACTTTAGACTAATAAAAAGCAGTTGTATTATAACAAAGAGTTTTATTCGTTATTTCAACGCTTACTGTTACAGAGTCGTACAACGTCTGTCTTATCTACTTCTTCTCCGTTCCCAGCCTGCAGTGCAATGCTTATCTTGCTTCTTAGAATTGGCACGCTGAGAGCGGAGGTTGTAATCCAACACTTGGATGACATAATCTATTCCTATTTACTTAACTTAACAACTATATTGGGGTTCCCAATATAACATACAGTGAACCATGGGAATTATATTGCCCACAATATAACATATATACATATATAAGATTATAATCCATAGTGCAGTAATATGTTTAATTAAATGAATAAAACAACTCTTCTTTGGTGCACGTGTTTAATGTTTACTTGGGACGCGTTTCGGACCTCAGGTCCATCATCAGCCGCCAAATAGTCTAGATAGTCGACGTCGACTATGTTATGTTGCTAACTGTCTCGTGAACAGTAGCTTTCCCATAATACGTTTGAATTTAAGTAAAGTTGTTGCATTATCAAAATGACATAAATATTGGTTTAATGTTTTTGCTGCCAAGTAACTAAAACAAAGTGTAAATTTTGATGTTCGAAAATTAGGTAGTGCAAAATTATTAATAGATCGCAGAGTACGGGTTGTCAACGTGTATCTTCTTGTCAACAATGTAAATAAATATGGAGGCAAGTGCGTTGATACAACGTTACATAACAGGCAGCTAAACAAGAGAGTTTATTGACTATCGATTTTCAAGATATTTAAGCTGTTATAATATGGAGTGATGTGCTCCCGCCTCGATATGCCAAATGCATATTTCATGCAATTATTTTGAAGCACTTGAATTCTATGTTTATTAAATCAAGACAAATGGGAATAAAAAACCGGATTACAATAATCTACGTAGCTTAAAACTAATGAAGTCATTAGACGCCATTTGGCGGATGATGTTAGTTCGTACTTAAATTTATAAAGAGACGAAAATTTTGCATAACAAACAGATAGTATACATGGCGAATATGATTTTCGAACAACAGGTTTGAATCAACAATTACACCTAGACTCTTAACTTTAGATTTTAGTTCGATTTCGATCCCATTAATAGTGATAGGTAGCGTTTTGAACCTTAGAGCTAGTTGACATTTCTGTCGTGTACCAACAATTATGCATTCGGTTTTGTTTGGATTAATTTTTAAGCCATTAACAATGTACCATGAATGAATACTATCTAAATTTAGGTTTAATAGCGATATTTGCTCATTTAGAAGTGTAGGACAAAACGAAGTGTACAGTTGTGTGTCGTCCGCGAACAAATGCAAAGATATGCCTGCCGTTACATAATACGGCAAATCTGATGTGTATAAATTAAACAGCGTGGGTCCAAGGATGCTACCCTGCGGCACACCCCCCAACACACACACACAATTCACTTGACAATTCGTTATTGAATTTCACGCACTGACGACGATTACCGAGATACCCTGCAAACCACTTCAACACTTCCGCAACAAAACGAAAGTATCTTAACTTCGCTAGAAGAAGCTCATGATTGAGGCAATCAAATGCTTTACTAAAATCCAGCAGAATCAAGAAGGACACCTTACCGTGATCCACAGCAGATGTCAAATCGTTCGCAATCCTTAACAACGCAGTTGAAGTACTATATATAACCTGGACGAAAGCCCGATTGACAGTTGTTTGTTCACTATTTTTTCAAGAATTTTCGATGCTGTTGGCAGTAAGCTTATGGGTCGCAGCTGTGTCAGTTCCGTAGCGTTACTTGTCTTAGCCAGTGGTATAACGATTGATTTCTTCCAAAGCGAGGGAAAGGATCCTGTTGGGTATAAATTGTTGGACCTTTCCGATTGTAGAAATCCATTTGGATCAGCCATATTTATTTTAAAAGATAAGTTTTCACATTTTAATACTACGCATATTCAATCTAATGAAGGGAAAGTGCGTACCTTGTAATATTATGGACAACGGTGTCTTTTAAGATTCTAGGGCATCGACCAATTTTTACATATGTTGCGCTATTAATGCAAATTAATTAAAATTAAATTCTTCTGGTGTTGATATTTACACAAAAAAATTTAATTGATTTGGTTATTAAATTAGTAATCTGTCTAACCAACCAAACTAAAAAAAAACATACTAATAATAATTTTTGTGTTTATAAAAACCCTAGAAATTGTCTATTTACGAGTACGATCTTTTGAAAAGACGGTTGGTTTTAATTACTACCGCCCACCCCGCCCCGCTACTGTCCCGCTTTTCTACAATACAAATCTGGTCACCTTACATTTACCGTAGAGTGGGTATACTTTGCTAAAATTATTAAATTATATTTTTATAATTTTAAAACAACAATTAGCAGTCGCTACCGGCAGTCAAAGTTATGTAAAAATAACTACAACTAATGAATACCTTAATTACCTACTAATTTAATAAGCAAATCAATTTACTTTTTTTGTGTAAATACCAGAACACCAGAAGGATTTAATTTTAATTAATTTGCATTAATGTCGCAACATACGTAAAAGCTGGTCGATGCCCTAGAATCTTAATCGACACCGTTGTCCATAATATTACAAGGTACGCACTTTCCCTTCATTAGATTGAATATGCGTAGTATTAAACTTATCTTATAAAATAAATATGGCTGATCAACATGGATTTCTACAATCGGAATGGTCCAATAATTTATACCTAACATTTACTTGACTAGATTGCTTATTGTGGAGTTGTTAACTAAAATTTCTCGCATTACCTTTTTAATATTTCTGCTTGAGTACTTGATTCAATAGGATTTGTGGTGAACAAAGGAAAGGGTATGTGGAGTTTATAGAATTGATTGATATAATAGCACCGCAAATAATTTATTTAATTTTATTTCATTAAATGATATTTGCGGACACCAGAATAGTTGACAAAAAGCAGACTATGCCATTCAAAATAATTAACAAACGATAAAAACATGCGGGATATAATTGTGAAATACAATAAATGCAGCTACGGCCAGGATTTGAATCAAAACCTACTGCGTCCGAGAGCAGAAATAAATGCGAAAATACTCATATAAGATATATTTCTTGCGCTGTCACCTCCACAACATTACCAGCGTTTTTCGGATGTCACAGCGTGTATTGTACGATACAAAACACGGATATATGCGGAGGTGATTTCGTAGCGGTAGTATCTTGTATAGAATATATATATATATATATAGGAAAGCTGCTTAATCGACGGTGAGATATAAAGGAGAAAGGTATTTGTCGGGCAATTCCGTCATACGAAGATCGAATAAGCAACCGTAGACACGTGTTTCGGACTATTAGTCCCCATCAGTACGGTATAGCCAAGGAGCAAGATGTACACTCAATGGAAAAACACTCAAATGGAGACCTACAGGGGGTGACCAATGTCGCCAATTTGGTGCTTCAGTCCCAACATCTTCAGGATTCGAAGACAAGAAGTGACAAGCATTGAGTGTCCATCATGCTCCTTGGCTATACCGTACTGATGAGGACTAATATTCCGAAACACGTGTCTACGGTTGCTTCTTCGATCTTCGTATGACGGAATTGCCCGACAAATACCTTTCTCCTTTATATATATATATATACGTGACAACATAAAAATTTTAAATTTGACCTCTTATTAACATCAAAACATGTTTTTTTTATATATTAGCACTTCTCAAAATTCCATTGATCCATGTGGAATTTTAAAAAGAATGGAGTTAACCGATTTTGCCCATTCACGAACTTGTCCTTTCTTTTTAAGGAATAAGATTGTTTACTAAATATCAGATTGTAGCTGGGGTTTTGTGAGTTAACGTGGAATGAAACGAGTAAACGGCTTGAAGTTGTATTGAACGTCTCAAACAGTACAGAGTTGACCCTTGACACTGACGTAATATATTATATTGGAGAGCCTGGTGGATAACTTCCCTATGTTGTCGTAGTAACTCCCAGTTCATGCCTGCTATATTCTCCCCCTCTGAACCACGGCTGTTCTCTCAGACTGGTTCAGCACCATCCGCGGGCGTCCCCTCCTTCTTCTTGGAAATATTGGCGAAACAACATCTCCTACATATGGTGTCAACTCAGATGTATGAAATTTTCCAATAAATTTGCCGAGTTCATCCTGTAGCTGATATGTTGTCGGGGAGTCCTGTTTATGAATTCGATAAGGTCCATCCCTCTTTGGAGCAAATTTGCTGGTAAAACTTTTTGAAGCATTACTTAAGTCATGGCTTCTTAATAAAACATATTGTCCTAGTTGATATGCTGGGGCTGTCCTTCTATGAACATCAGCATATTTCTTCCTACGAATTTGCTCTTTTTCCACTCTTTCTTTAATGTCTGCTAAACTAGTTACAAATTTCTTCAGATACGGTGTAACCTGCGGCACAAAATTATCACAAAGTTCTCTGCCAAAGGTAAGGTACGAAGCTGAATGTCCAGTCGACGCGCATGTCACTGTATTCATGGAGAAACGGATGAGCTGAAGCTTCTCATCCCACTTCGTGTGATCATTATTTACCAAAATAGCTATCTGTGGTTTTAAATCACGGTTCTTTCTTTCAACTGGGATTGATTCAGGATGGTATACCGGATTAAGATTGTGTTTAATATCCAAGATGTACATCGTCTGTTGCATCACTGCCGAAACAAATTGGACACCATTGTCACTCAGGACACGTCTTGGAAACCCATAGCGAAGAAAAATTTCTTCCACCAAAATCCTAGCACACTCAACAGCTGTCGCTTCTTTCAGAGCAAACAGTTCGACCCATTTTGTGGAAGTATCTTCAATTATGAAGATCCATCTGTTTCCTGACGATGTCTTCGGCAATGGTCCAAACAAATCAATCGAAAGGACTTCAAATCTCCGATTGTAAGCTGGGGTTTGAAGTAATCCTGCAGGTTTTAAATTTGCTGGCTTATACTTCTGACAAAGTACACAAGCCTTGACGTATTTCTGGATATAGTTCCTCATTCCAGGCCAAAAATATCTCTTGGAAATTCGTTCTATTGTTTTTTTCTGATCCGTAGTGCCCTGCAGTCGTATCGTCATGGTACTCCCTTAGAATGTCGGCTCGACACTGTGATGGTACCACATACTGCGCTTCCTCCTGATCCGATTCTGGAACGTAGCGGTATAGAACACCATTATTCATAAGATAACCTTTAGCAGTCCAATGAACAAAGTCCTCATTCGAAGGAACAGTTTCAAAAGTTTTAATAATTTTGGATAGTTCAGGATCAGCCATCTGGTCAATACGCAGTTTTTCTACAGAATAACCTTTCAAATCTACTGTTATCGTGCAAACACTACACATAGGAGAATCTTCTTCTGAACAACTTGGCCTTGACAGAGTGTCTGCAACCTTGTTTATCTTTCCAGGAACATAAGATATCTTCAAATTGTAGGATTGTAGTTGAAGCGCCCATCTGGCTAAACGACCACTAGGCGATTTCAATCCCATCAGCCATCGTAAAGGTTGATGATCCGTCTTCACATGAATTTCCGAACACTCTATATAGCCTCGGAAACGATTCACTGCCCATACCACGGCAAGAGCTTCACGTTCTGTAGTGGAGTAGTTACGTTCCGCAGATGTTAAAAGACGACTAGCACATTCAACAGGCCTCTCATCATTTTCTTCACCTTGAAGTAATACAGCACCAATCGCGTAGTCGGTAGCATCCGTGTTAAGTATAAATGCTTTAGATTCATCCGCTTGTTGTAAGATGGGTGCTGAGGTCAGCAAGGACTTCAAATGGTTAAAAGCTTTTTTTTGTGAAGAACCCCATGACCATGTAGCTTTCTTCTTCATCAAGTTTGTCAATGGCTTAGCGATGTCAGCAAATCCAGAGATAAACCTTCGATACCAAGCACATGTCTGAACAAACGATTGAAGATGCTTCAAATTTCTTGGCCCATGCATGTCCGTGATGGCTCTCACCTTTTCAGGATTCACGGAAATACCATTCGGAGTGATTAAATGTCCTAAATACTTGACCGTGGCACATACAAAAACACATTTCTCGCGATTCAACCTGAAATTAAATAGTTGAAGTCTTTTAAAAACATCATGTAAGTCGGATAGATGTTGTTCAAATGCCTCCGATAAAATAATCATATCATCCAAGTAAGCTAGGATAGTAATATGCGGTAAACCAGAACGAAAAGAGTCCATTAGTCGCTGGAAAGTAGCAGGAGCATTCTTCAACCCAAAACTCATACCGATATACCGGTAAATACCAAACGGAGTAGTAAAAGCTGTATTATCCCTATCACATTTCCGAACTTGTACTTGGTGGTAACCAGCGCGCATATCTAAGGTTGTCATAAACTTTGTGTTCTTAGCCTCGTGTAACAAGTCATCAATCCGAGGCATGGGGTACTTGTCACTGACTGTAACAGAATTCAAACGACGATAGTCGACACATAAACGAACTTTCCCATCCTTCTTAGGAACTAGAACCACTGGAGAAGTCCATGGACTATCACATTCCTCTATGATACCTTCAGTTAACAATTTTTCTACCTCCTTCTTTAATATTTCCTTCTTTTGAGCTGGCATCCGGTATGGAGGAACTGAAATAGGAGGCTGGTTCTTGTGTGTGACAATACAATGTTCCGCATAACTGGTGAAACCTCCCCCTATACTAAACAAAGATGAGTTGCAAATGAATTCATTTAACTTTTCACGTTGGTCTTTAGACAAAACAGGTCCTTCATCAAACCTAAGTCCTACTGAACTCACCTCAGTTATAGTTTGGGGTTTCTCTTCAATGCTCACGAACTTGTATACCTTCTTCTCACTCTCTGAGAAAGACCACTCATTGGTACTGAAATTTAACACAAGTTTGGCTCGAGTGATGAAGTCAATTCCTAGCAAAGTTGAATTATCTCGACTGGTTGTCAAAACTAAGAATTTTGTGGATATGACCTTATTTCCCAAAGTCACATCTAACATGCAACTAAGAATATTATCTTCAGTAATTCTTCCATCTGCCAACTTAATCGCAATTCTTTCTTTGGAGAATTCGACTTTACTACTCACTATTTCATAAAGGCCTTTTCCCATAATACTCCTTACAGCCCCTGTATCTAGACAAGCAGTTTCTTTCAATCCAAGAATGTTTACTTCTACTACAGGCCTTTCCTTTGGAGTGGTAAGGTCCTCCAGTGATAAAAACTTCGACATTTCCACAGAGGCGACGGCACTTCTGCTTACTGTTGCCTTAGGACTACACTTTCCACACTTAGAACGGATTACACCTTCTGCTCCACAACCATAGCAAGTGACCTCGGTTCTTTTGGATTCCATAGGAGCAACTTTCAATGGTTCCTTGCGTTCCACTTTTTGTAGTCTTCTGCAATTTTCCACTAAATGACCATATATTTTACAATATGAACATTTCTTGCTATTTTTAGCATTAAAACTGGTCATTGGACTATCTTTACATAGAAGAGTCTGTTCAACATTTCTTGCTAACTCTACTAACTGCGAAAAGTTTTGAATAGCTTCGCGGCTAACATGTTTTCTAATTTTCCGTGTTAGAAGTCCGTATACCATGTCAAGTTGAAGTGTCTCTGACAAGGCATATGGAACTTGCGCTAGCAACGCCCTCGAATTGCAAATAAAATTTTCTGTGGACTCTTCTTCACCTGGCTCACGCGCAAATAATTCTCTAAATATACGGTATGGTGGAAGTATCTTAGAATAATAGCCACGCAACGCATTAATTGCATCCGTCCAATTTGTTGTACTAGTTTTGATTCCCTGCCAGTATTTTGCCGCATGGCCAGTTAAAAGAAGAGGCAAACCTCGAAGAGCGTTTTGGTCTGAAATGTTACTACTTTCCTTGAAGATCTCAATGGCGTCGATAAAAGCTTCCACGCTAGAATCCGCTGCGCCATCAAATCGAGCAGTACATTTCAGAAAATTTCCACTTTTCTGGGCTTGAAAGCCAGAAAACCGGTCCAAAAACTGTTTAAATTGGTCACCTGTCATCGTAACAGACGTTGAAGACGATGGAGACACGACTGAAATGGAAGGAGTATCTGATTCCGTTGTCATCGTTGAAACAGGAAAAGAGCTTCGATCGGGGTTGTTTGTAGGAGTTTCCAAAACTCCTCGACTCCTTAAGTTATACGACGTCGTTGATAAAGAAAACACCAACAACGGTGTTAAAAAAAACTCTAACGGCAACGTCGAACGAAAACGAGTAAAACTTCCCGACCAAATTACCAGGACCAATTGTCAACCAAACACAGTTTCGCGAAACCAAAGAACCACTCTCACTCCACGGCCTCGAAGTTGGGCGCCAATTGTAGCTGGGGTTTTGTGAGTTAACGTGGAATGAAACGAGTAAACGGCTTGAAGTTGTATTGAACGTCTCAAACAGTACAGAGTTGACCCTTGACACTGACGTAATATATTATATTGGAGAGCCTGGTGGATAACTTCCCTATGTTGTCGTAGTAACTCCCAGTTCATGCCTGCTATAAGATCAATTACTTCAAAATTATTTTAGTTATCGTATGAATTTGAAAAAAAATGGAGTTAATAAAACTAGTAAGAAAATCATCTTCAGCCGGGCCGAAGTTACAAAAACCCCCACCGTAAAATATTTCTAAAAAAATTGAGTTAACTGATTTTGCCCATTCACGACTTATTTTTAAGAGATAAGCCTGTGTACCAAATTTCAGTTCAATTACGTCAATATTACGGCAGATGCTGATCAAAAAGTGAATTGGGGGTTATAAAAATCAAACGGGCGTACATATGGCATGGGTCAACAAAACAAACAATTATTTATCAACCGAAACCAATTGAACGTCTAATAACGAAGAGCGACGATCTTCCAAGCTGAAGCTAATTAAAAACTACCTCAGATAGACAATGAGCAACCTGAGATTGTCCAGCATTGCCATTTTATCCATTGAACGTAAAGTTACTGATTCCATCGATGTCGATTATTTAATTCTGGTTTTGCTACTCAGAAAGCTCGTTTAGTAAGTCTAAATGTGTTCTAATTGTATTTGTTTTACCTCACACGAAGCGGAATAAATACATTCACAAGCCGAAATTTGCAAAAAGAATTACTTGTTTTTGTTTGGACGTTCACGATTACCATTAAGGGTCGGCACCAAACGAAAAAAATTTCCTAAACCGGTAAAAAAAGTGCTATTTGGGTTACATACACGATGCAGTAATATCAGATTTTTGTGGTAAAGAATTGAAACAGTACACATGAACGTTGGATCACGTGACTAGACAAAGACGAATGGCACAAAGTGGGATGGAAAGCAGACACATTTCTACTATACGAAAACCACTACATTGTTTTTGTTTACATCTGTTGAATATCCTGATATCCGTCCAGGGATGTTTTTTTTCTTGCCGAGCTCCAGCCACACGTTTGTTTTGAACCATTTTGCACAAAGGTAATTATATATCGTGAGTAATGAATTGAAGTGAGCAAAAAAGTTACATTTAGTATGTGCGCATAGGTATTTAGTTTATTTTATTGACTAATTACGGTACCGATCGGTTGGTTATTAGTGTTATTACATAGGCTGTATACCTATACCTAATTTTGTTTACAGGTATACTTATTACTTTAGAATAAGTATGTAATACTTACAACTTTTTGTGTAAGTTATCCCAACTTTTTGCAAACTAATAAAGTACATATAAGTAATAATTTTTGTCTAGTGTCCATGTCTGTGCAATACGTAGGATAATATTGCTTTCTCAAAAAATTTCGTGATATACAATTACATACAATTTGGCATGGGCCAGATTTGTTTTTAATATTTTTTTTGTGCTAGGTTATGTATGAGAATTTATAGGTAAGTAGAAATATTATATGTATTCTACATACATATCTATAATACATACGTACTGTATAGCTTGAATAAATCCGCCAATTTCGAAAATTAGTTTGCAAATGTGAAAACAATAATAACCAATAAAATGTATTTGCCGGTGCTTCATTGTGTAATTGTTTCATGCTCGGGATTGTACTCACCTCAAGCACACCCATGCTAAATAGCATTCATTATTTTTATAAATTCTTTTCGAGGAAGCATAAAATTGTGTTATGTATCATTCGAAACTTGGTACATTACAAATTTACCACTATCAATCGGTTTCAAATGCGAAAATAATAATAAACTATGAAACATATATACTGCAGCTAATTTCATTGTGTGATTTTATATTTTTGGGGTTGTACAGAAGTAGTCAGGTCTTCAGGGAATCAATCGATACGTGCCATTCTGTACTTGTATATTTACTTGTAATTCGTGACAGAGAAATCCTGAAGCTTCTGTTGACTAACAAATTTTTGATTTCCATTTGTATAACCCCAATTCACAGAGGGTAACACTTATTACGCTACTAAAAAGCCGTTATACATCGGTTAAACCTTTACGATAAATACTTCACATTTCATTAATTTTATAACCATTATTCAAATAAACACAGTTTGATTACACATGATTTCGTAGCTTATAAAAAAAGCAAACAGTACAGTTTCAAGAATAATCTTCAGAAGCATAACCTCACTAATGCCATTGCAGTTTTGACGCTATTATGAATTAGATAGAATCCGTATGAACATAGACTATGAATGAAAGCAAAAATCAATACATATTTTCTTTTGGGTTGCCTACATCAAGGGGTTAAACAAGAGCGACATCTCGTATCAAACGCTTGAACTACAGACCAATGAATATGTCATTAATTTTACACGACCAGTTTTTGTGAATAAAGTACAAGGCGACTAAATTACAATTTATTTTATTATGGTTGTATATACCATTCGGTTCAGAAGAACATGGTGATTTTTATCTCTATTTTATCTCCGTTAAATGTTTATAATCTAATGTCCTAATAATGTCCTATTTATAAGCTTGCAAATTTAGATATTCAATTAATCCTCTCTATCAAATGTCTTGTATACGTTTCAGTTGCGAGCAAGATTTCTGAGTAGTATGTGGTAAGCTTCCCTGTGACGCCGACCGTTAAGGAAAAAGAACAGATTTTTTTGGGGGCCCGGGGAACCCCAACTACGCAACTGTAGCTACAAATACCCGTTCCAGAATCCGTCATTTGTGGGAATCCATGCACGCATTACTTCTATTTTGAGTACAAAGCAAAGGAAGTATGTATTCACATGGACTTACCGACATATTGGAGTACTCTAAACTCGTGCAAATAAATAAAAAACCGTATAATAATTTGAAATTTTTAGGTTAGAGGCTAGATGCCCCGATTTTTGTCGCCATCTATCGATCTATCTCACAACCTCTGAGTCGTTGCATGGGTGTTTATCGAAATCTGTAACGTTCTCGCTTCAGGTCGTGAACGCAAAAACAGAGGCGCCCCCTGGATTCTGCGTCCATTTGAGCGTTGCCAATATTTACATGGAATCGGTCAATCTGTACTTGTTTAAGGGTGCGGAAACCGGGCGACTTTTAGCATAGGCCGCGTGATGGCGCCACCCACCCTACATTCTGTTTCTGTTTTATTATACTTCTACATCGGTGAACAACAGTGGCCAGCGCGCCACTTCGGGTGCCGTGTTTCGGATCTCCCGAGTTCGCCCGTTGCCTGCTGGCTGCTTCATACCGAGCCTCGCGCTAGTGATACCTATTTGACCTATTCCTTGTTATTTCATATTTCACACTCTGACTCTGGGGTGTGCGATCTGCGGTTGTACGCTTGGCGCGCCGCGGCATGGCGTAAGAAATACCCTGGGAAAGTTATCCTTTTTTTTCAACCGATTTTCCTAATTGGTACGGTTTTGGAAAGCCCGCAACGTGTTGAGTCTAAAGTAGTTATTGCAGATGTATCACATTTAAATAACTACGCACAAAATTGAAAAGAAAGTAATTATTAGCTAAATTTGACGGATTTTTAGAAATCTATATATTCGGTAAACCTTTACGAACTACATCATTTCGCATATATATTATAGAGAACAAATATAGACCATACCTCCACAGTTATACCAGCCCAAAGTTCCATTAATTAATGGCCTAAAAGATATGAATTACTGGTTTTTACTTCTGTCATGCGAGTACAGATTCAGAAAAACAAATCGAATAAGTCATTTTTTTCATTCGATTGTGACCAAATTTACACCAGGTCCAAGAAGAATCTTACCTGCACTTATGCTAGATATATCAACTCAAAATTCCACGTATTAGTGGTCTATAAAATTCATGTACTTTAAACATTTTTAACCTCGGGGATGTGAGGGACAAATAATAATAATATAATAAACTTTGAACATTTTTACACGAGGATATGCGAGTAAAAATGATTGGATGAAAAGTTATGAATGTGTGCAAAGTATTTCCCAGAATGACATTTCCTTTTTTGTTTTTCCACACACCGTAAGATATTCAATTTTGCCGGAGTCGGTCTACGAAAATTATCTGCAGTCGGAGTCGAATGTTTTTTCATTTCTTTTACCTTCACAGCCTGCACAAAGCAGGCTGTGAATCGACTTTTTTAGTATTCGGCATAATGATTTATAACCTGAGACAAAGGATTAAAAGGTAGATTCAGCATTAAAATAATCAAATTCATAACTTCGATCTGCCTTCGTGATTTGGGTTTTCTTCGATGTATTGCAATTCAAAGTTTTAATGACTTATGACTAAATGAATATACAGTATTAAAGGTAAGTCATGGTCTTTTTTATCAATAATTATTATTATTTGTAAAACAGTAAATGGGAAAATAATAAATAATTTGATCCAACATGAAAACGCGCTCGGTACGATAGGTTACTCGCGTATTTTGCTTTGTCAAGCTTGAATAAAATTACAGTTTGTGGATAATATGTCGCGTAAAATATAAACTACGAACTTTTGGAGATCTTTTTAATAGTTTATTTTATTTCAAAAACAAGCGAACATCTCTAATGTTAACTACAGACTGAATAGTATATTATTATAATGCACGAATGAAGATAAGTTGCAATTGGAATGTCTGACTAAGCGTTTTCTAAGATAGCGTCTACTGTAAGCGGTCGTATAACATGTCCAATGTAAGAGGATAATATAACTCCTCCATCACTAGATTGAGGTATATTTTTCAGCGGGTGAAAAATATCCGAGCCTGCTCGTTCTGGGTAGCTGCTTGGTGCTGATCCATAGGGGCTGCTAGGGGCTGCTGCGTTGGGGCTGCTTGGGGCTGCTCCGTTTGGGCTGCTTCCGTTCGGCTTTTTCTCTTTTTTAACCATTGAAGGACGAAGTATCCGGTAACGGCAATGGCCAATAATAATGACGTATATGATATTACGTGATTGGTTATTGTTGGATTACTGCTGGTTATTTCCAAATGATGTAAATTACGTTGTTCCTTTTGGATTTGGTGAATTTGGTCAAGGTTCACGTCCTGAAGCTGAATTTTCATCGTCTTCTCAGTTGTGGGTCTAATGGGAATCTTTACTTCTGGTAATAGCATTGGATTTCCATCGATAATATCGTTGTTGTTGATAAACGTTAAATCATCGGTTTCGAAGCGGCATCCGTTTGGTAGGGTTACCAGGTAACTTCCTTTTAATGTAGTGAAATCTGATCGATTGCAAATGGTGTGTATCTTCGTATGATGAGGGAATATTGCAATGTAGTTAGCCTGCTCGATTTGTTCTATGATTGATTTTGATATTTGTACCGGCGTGTAGGTGCAACTTCCAAGTGTAGATGATACTTGTAATAGGTTGTATATACAATCTTCGTGTTTAATACCATTCAGCAAATCTTTATCGGTACAATAGTATTCTGTGTGGAGTTTTACACATGGTGAGGACGCATATTGATAAGATGCTTTGTTCATGACCAGATAGGTATTTGGTGGTACCAGAATTGTATCATTTTCGGTGGGAATGGAATAAAGGTGATAATAGTTATATGTATCGGGGTGTACGATGGGAAAGTGGATGACGAAAATAACTCTACGATTAGAATAGTAAGCTTCGATGTCTAATATGTCATAATACTTATGCATATCTGTGAGTAAATTTGGAAACATTAATTCGTCACCAGAATAATATTTTAAAACCGTATTTAATATGGATTCCATTTCGTCTATTTTCAATATGCTACTATGGTATGTATTTAATCTAGCAAACGTTATAGCGTTTTCAATATCTACGAGTAATTGTAATATTAAATTTAAGGTTAAATTCAGTTGGTCCAATAAATTCCTAAATTTCAAATAATATGTAAAATCATATACAAATGTATGGATTTCTGCATTTAATTTGTCAATACTTGCAGTAATAACTTGTTGATTATGTTGTATCGCAGTTACGCTGACATTAAAGTTATCAATGATTTGAGTAGTAATAGAAATTTCTTTATTTAATTTTTGAACAATTTCTTTGTTGTTATTTTGTAAGTCTCTAATAGCTTGATCGTATTGAATGGCATCATTAGCGTCTAAGTTACCCGTAATGCTTTTTATTATAGAACCAAGACCGTCAATAAGTCCTCTTTTAATTCTCATGTTTGGCATTAAGAGGAATCACTAGAGGTAGTAGCGTACTACAAAACAACACTACATAAAACCAAACATCCTGAGCTTAATTGTGTGTCAATAATCACGTGTAATACATTAAATTATAGATAAAGGTGTATTACACTGGGTACGAATGCCACTTTTTTTCATTTGCGTTGTTGTTTTGTTTTTACCCTTGCTAAAGAAGCCAATAATTGGTAATTTTTGTTATTTTTTTTTTCCAAATCAGAACCAAATATCAAAAAAGCAATATTACAACATTTTGTATTGAGCCTTCATGAACTTGTGTAAAAAAATGACAACAAAATATGAATGTTGTAATGATTTAATCTTTGGTTTTTTGAACATGTGAATCAGACGAGAATAACATATTTTATCGTCGTACGGTGCAGCCATCTGTTGGATAAACACCACATCATTTTCTTCGACCAATCAAATTCAAATGGTACAGTCTGAAGCAGCAGCATGAATACGTAGCTAGGGGAATCACAAATATTGAGCAATTTCGGCCTACCAAAAATATTGATCGCATGTTGACACGTGAGGAGTAGCGGCGCCGCGCCCGGCAAACGAAAGCCATACGAAAAATAAATTTTACCGTGCTGGTGCTACGTAGATAGCAACGACTCGCTTATAAATTAGGACAGCATATTCTTGCGGAAGTGTATGTATCAACATGAATTGTTGAATTTCGACCAAAATAGGCTAGAAACAGAATACGAGAAATAATTTTTTGCCGTCCTGATGGACTCTACGCAGACCGCAAACGCTACTTACAATGTTACAACTACTAAATAACTACATATAATTAAGTACGAAGGCTTTCACGGCTAGAATCAATTAGCAAATAAATAGGTCCTGGTTATGCCATGTGCGGAAATTCATAATTGCTAACGTTTCATGAACTTCAAACTTCAGAGCAAAGTGAATATTAGTATGTATTCAGTATTCAATTCGCTCTCAAGAGAAGAGTGCATGAACAGTGGTTCGCGAAACGTCAGCAATTATGACTTTTGATGCAGGGCATAAGCTGAAACTACTTAATTTCTAAATATGTAAATAACTGGTTATTCTATATTAATTTATATTTATTTTTAGATGCTATCGACGAAGTAGATGATATTTGTTATTTCTATTGTAAAATATTTGAACATGTGCCTATATAATATATAATAAATGACTTGTACATATACATAAAGCTGCCTGTTTTATCGAAATCGCTATTTCTTCTCGTACCTACAATTGAAATTGAAGTACGTATACTACCAAGTCTATACATAGCAATAATAATTTTGTGTAAAATTTCAAAATGCAATATCCAACTGTATCTAGAATTTTTTATAGGAATATATTATTTACTAACACTTACTTGCGTCACCCGATAAAAATTTGAATTTTTATATGAGGTGTGTTTTACCTGAAGGTATCGATGTCTGCTAAGTACGAACGAGACATTCGAGATTATTGATGCACAAAGAAAACGTTAAATGGATTTAAATAAGTATCTGAGTACGACTGATTTCACGGCGAGAGTCATTTAAATTTAGATGATAAATAGTTACCGGTTTATGCCGTGAGTAAAAATTCATAATTACTGTCTTCGCGAACCATGCTGTTCGCTTCTTCGGAGCTAACTGATAATTAGTTACTAATTCTAAAAATAAATGTAAAGCAATAAATGATTTATGTAAGAAAAGCTGTCTGTTTTACCAAAACTACAATTTTTTTCAACATACAAAAGGTAAAATGTTCAACCATAGTTAGTAGTAAAATAGGAATGTTATGATAAAGCAATTAATTAATTTATATCACTGTATTGTTTTGTGGAATTGTATTTGCATTTAAAATATACAAGAAAAGCATTTCAGAACATGCGATAATCACATACACGAAATTATTAGGAAACAGTTCGGCGCCAGTCGACACCGCACGGCCCCTTTGATCTTTGCCGCCAAAGAACGATACCGCGCCGTTCCCCTCATCTAATCAGTGCGTTGCTTGCATTTTCTGCGGAGTGTACAGTGGGCTTGTTCCCTCCTCTCGCGCCTCAGTTTCGTCGAACTTTTGAGGCCGGTGACTAACATTTACTCTTAAAGAGTTAAATTTTTGTTGAACAGTATTTAATTGAAACCAAATTGGTTTATAAAAGTTTTCCACCTCGGCAATTTGTGGATTTAAAAGTTTATTGCGAATTGCATCAGTTATGCTGTCATATTTTTCTTTTACTATCTTTATTTCATTATGTATCGGTTCTAGATCATAGTAATGTATAAAAGTATGCGATTTTGATTTAATTCTCGCTGGGCCTAATTTATAGGGAAGGATTCCTGGATTTTTGTTAAGATTGGTTATTTGAACTTCCTGCTGCTTCGTTGATAGTATCATCATTAGTAGTACTACTGCTACTTGGCACCTGTAACAATTTGAATTTGTTAGTTTTGGGCCTTTTTAAATTTTGCTTGTGAAGTTTTTTATTAAATTGTGTGTTAACTGTAATACCTTTATCCTCCACTACGGTTTCTTTATTAAATTTTCGGGGTAATTTATTTCTATTACCTGACTTAATTTTCCGATAGGTTTCTGTTTCAGGTGCATAGTGTAAAGGGTTATGTTTCTCACGATTATGAGTTTCAATTATGTGTTCTTTCCTTTGAATTAATTTTTCATTAAGATTTTTATATATTTCTTTAGTAGTATCTCGATGTTCTTGGATATAATTACTATATAGTTATATGATTAAACGAACTTACCTTAGTGAAGTTCTATCATAATTATATATCCTCTTCCATCCGGAATATGATTAATTATCTGTAGTCTCTTTATTTCCACATAAGCCACGTGTCTTCAAAGCCATGGTATCAAAAAGAAAGTGTCCAGTATGACAGGTATGGGCAAGCTGGCCCTGGTATATATCTGACATTCTCTTGAAAGCACAGTCTCTAAATTGCTCAGGGTTGGGGAAAGTCTAAACAAAGGAAGGGTGGGTTAAATCATATTCCGGATGGAAGAGGATATATAATTATGATAGAACTTCACTAAGGTAAGTTCGTTTAATCATATAATTATATTTCCTTTCCATCCGTTCATATGATTAATTATCTGTAGATGTTTAAAGCACAGTGCAATTTAGAGCCAAATCAGCATTATCGTCTGTTTATTAATAAGAAGCTGAACAAAATGCACTAGCAAGAACATGTTAACATTTTGTTAACATGTTATTGTGACAATATATCGTTATAATGTTGTAACAACATCAACTTCTTTTTATTCATGCAGTTGTAAAAATGAAGAACAATTGTAAAATTGTGTGTATTTTAACCAATTTAACCAATTCAATCTACCAACACGACTAGATGCCTGCATGACTTGTGAAAAGTGCAAGGAGCACGTATGAATCAACGTTTAACAATTCTCAATGAACCATACAGTACAAATACCTCAATATACCTTTGTATGTGGCTTTTCGAAGCATCTAAATAATAAGAAGGTATATATCATGATGGAGACCTTTGTAAAAATCGCTAAATGAACTTCCCCGAAAAATATTAACATTATTGATGAACTGAAAATGTTTAACGACATATTGTCAAAGTGTTTTTATAGATAAAGAATCGTAAATACAGCAACGAATAACACACTAGATGTACATGTATAAATAAAGTCTGGAATTAATTTCATATTGTTATGAATTAAAATAGACGTTTAATAATTTGCATTGGGAAAATCTTTGAGCTCGATGACCAGCGGACAAACGCAAAAGTTTAATAAATGTTTTTCCCAAGATTTCATGTTTAATATGTTTTTTCCAAAACATGAAAGGCAAATTGGTCCTTGCTGCCTCGAAAAGTAATATAATTGAATACAATTGCTGAGTACTATGAATAAAATATAAGCTTAGTTGGACCAGACCTGAAAATACCGTTAGTTTCAGATAAGATGACGGTCTAAAGGAATCCACAATAAATATGTATACACAAAATAGAAAATAACAAAGAAAGATATAAATGTTTCTGCTTTCTAGGTATACATTATGTCCAATGAATTCATTAGAATTCAGATTTAGATGGCTCAGCATCTAATTAACATTTGATTGACATTAAAGAAAAAGCTAGACTGTTTTGACTTCAGTGAGGCGAATTGTCACTCAAACAACTAAACTAGCAGCGGTTGAGCGGTTTATTAATGTCCAGAAAAAATTGCCAAATTATTGGTAACGGTTCACAGGAACACATGTTAACGCCAACCTAGGGGTCCGCGGACCCTCAAAAGCGGAGCAGACTCATGAGACTGCCCGCGAGCGGGAGAAGTACATCGGGAGCTGGTTGCCGACCGCTGATATAAGCGGTCCATTTAGCTACTCCAAGCTCACGCCATTGGTCGATCCAAGACAACAAAAAAGATAACTGCCCCGCCAGTGTAACTTTGGGGATAGATGCTGGACCCAATATGTAGGTATGTTATTGTTATATACCAAATGTAAAAAGAAGATAAAAATATCTTTTAAGGCTTATATTAAACAGACAGCTGCCTATACCGGAGTGTCAGAAATCTTTGATTTAGGGTCGATCTTACAAGTGTACGTATAAGTAGTGGAATAGTTATTCCCAGTATAAATAGTGCTATTCCGCCTCCCCTTGGCTAAAAAATTTGTGTTGTCCTAGTAATAACAACTTATACCGGTATTTATACCAATATTTAGTTATACCATGGTATAACGTGCTTTGTAAGATCGGCCCTTAGGCGCTAATGAATTTAAATCTTGTGTAACTACCCAAACAGCTCAAAATACCTGAAAAATGCAGTACGGATTTTTTTAGAAAAAAGGGTAAAATCCTATATCTGGACCCAATACGAATTAGGGCATGTATTGTATCCATGTATCGCATGGAACTCAGTGTACCTTTCCCGTAGGGAAAAGTTGTAAAAACCCATTATTGGCAGACTCCAAAGGGTGTTAATAGTCATGGTATTAATAGTCATATAAAACATATGACACACTCGCATACGAAGTTGAGAGGATGTTTTAATTTGTGAATTTTAGAATTTTAGAATTTCCAGCAGAACGAGCAACATCTATTAGTTCCAGACCTAATCCCTAGCCGTTTTAATGCTTGGTTGACATCTATCCTGTCAATAGGGAAATGTTTATTTTACACTAGGACAACTGCGGTTGTAACGGCCAGTAAGGCATAACTGAAATTTGTTCTAGGATTACTTCTAGAAAGGTATTCTGGAGCTGCAAATAAAAATGAAAAAATAATGATTTTTTCCAGAAAACGGCGACTTCAGCACTGTGAAATCCAGGATCTGTAACCAGGAACATAGAAGCGTGCCCCGATTAAATACTTTTCTGTACAAATAAAAGTATATAAAGCGTATCCAAGCACTGAGTAATTCTCTTAGCGGCGAAACGAATTAGGTGAATTCAGTTATCCGATATCAGTCTATTTTTAATGATCTTGAAGCATAATCCGCTTTAACTTATTTTTAGAAAATAATATGCAAAATCAGATTTTACGTCCTAAACATCCTTGGGATGCTTTGTTTAATCTGGTAAATGCTCAGAAACAATTTCATTGATACAAGGTATTGCGATAGGGATATCTAAAAGTTTTCATTTGAAAAATTGTCAGTCTTTATACAGAGTGTACCACTTTATATAGTCATCTAAGGTCACCACTTCAGGTAAGAATATTGAAGCTAAGAAATGTTGCTTAAAAGACAAGACACTTTCTATAAAATAGTCTTGTATAAACTCAAATATATTCAAATTATTTTGAAATATTCTCTCTGAATTAACGAATTCAAACATTTTAAAGCTAGATCTTAATAATTACTAGAGTGGCCTGGCTATAATTCATAAACAGAATTTTGCAATTTTGGAAGTTGATGAGAAATCCCAATATCCACAAAACTTGTTTTACTATTAGAGCCACCCGATTCTTCTTTCTTAAGAAAATTTGGAGGCAGAAACTGATCTGAAGAATTGGGCCACCTTGATACAACACATCTTAGTCGCCCCTGAATATCGACCTAATATGGTCACCCAGATTCTTTGCCCAATGTAAGCATTTCAATATGGTCTAAAGACTGGCCTCCAACGAGAAAGGTTTCTGGTTCTGACGGTTGGGATATTGTATACTGGTACCATATATAAAGATGTCTGCCTTGAAAGGGTACTTTAGACCAGTCATCAGGGTCCCAGGACAATGCGCCAGAATTCACAAGATGAAATAGTTGACTTCTGGTCTCTGCAAATTGTGAATATTTCGATATTCACAATTAGAAAGCTTCAACAATCAATAACTAATTGATTGGGGGTGTTGTTGATGACCTAATTGGAGGTTTGTCTAACCTTACGGTAAGTCGCCATAATTATTGAGAAAGAGTAATAAACTGAGGAACTTCGGTTTGATCCACTAACTTTCAAACTTTGCAAAATACACCATAATATTTTAATGCACCTACTCCTCCCCCAATAACTGAAGACTATTATTCTTTGAGTATTCAAATGTGTTGAATCTCGAAACTCTGCTGAATCCGTAAGAAGTGATCTAATTTCCGGACCCAGTCTGGGGAAATTTTATAGTGCTTATACAACCTTGAATTGTGTAATGCGTTACCGAAATTGCAGCTTGGCCAACATCGGAAGGTGGCGCCGACATCTGGGTATCACCAAAAGGTACACTGGTTGGGACTATTGCCAGATAGATGTATCCGGCGGTACTCAAGTTTACTGGGTGCTCTCGGAGTACACCAAGAGTAGCTTTGTGTCACTTGTGATCATCTTGAAGTGGTGAATGATAGAAACACGGACTTCTGGTATTCACCGTCTTGCCCAACATGGATCAGATGTCAGAATGCAGCTTATTGCGCATAACAATATGGCCCTCTCCTACATGGGTGTAACTGAAGCCTGGCCAACGTCGGGAGGAGGCACTGACATCTCTGTGTCAGCAAAAGGGGGGCCCTGGTTGTGACTACTGCCAGCCAGATGTATCTGTCGGTACTCTAGAAGAGTACGGAGTGGTGTTCACCAAGAGTAGCAGCCGCTTCCTGTCACTTGCATAAGAACACCGCCTTCTTCTAGATGGGCTAAAGGAAATGGTAGTAAACATTAAACAGGGGCAGTACCTGAACGCTTGTCAATTTTGACAAAAAATTACTGTTAGTGACAGTGACAGTCCAGGGGCCATGCTGTTCGTTCTTCTCTGTATGGAAAGCGATGGCAAGCCAAAAATGTTAGCCAACTGGTAACATTAGGGCAATCAAATAGATCTATCAATAACTCTATAGCCAACTGGTATAGGTTAAGATTTTGAAGAAGCAGGACGGCAAGCGATGGTAACCAAACATTAGGCCAATCGCAGGCAGACATTGAAGATCTCGCTGTTGGAGTTGTTCCAGTTGATGTGGGTCTTGTCTGGACTTGATTCTTGACGTCTTTATGTATGTTCGTCTTGTTGCGGCTCCGCTCTCCGGTATGTGAACATAATTTCAATGTTCCATCTTCCAAAACATCCTAGCATGACAATCAGCAGGCCTAATTGGTCCCAGGATGCTCCCATGGCTGAAATTTTAAGCTCTGGAAGAGAGCTGATAAAAATCGGACTTGACTTATCACGTGAAAAAAAAAGAATGTCAGATATATACCAGGGCCAGCTTGCCCATACCTGTCATACTGGACACTTTCTTTTTGATACCATGGCTTTGAAGACACGTGGCTTATGTGGAAATAAAGAGACTACAGATAATTAATCATATGAACGGATGGAAAGGAAATATAATTTCTCATTAATATTTATATCGAATGGGTCTTTGCTATTAAGATGACCATTTATTATGTCTATTGGTTTTTGTTTTGTTACTGAATGAATTGAATTATTATATCCTAGTATAGCATACGGCATGTGATTTAAAATTTCAACTTTGCCTTTATTCTTTTCCTTAATTACTCTTAAATGTTCTAAAATAGTTGAATGGAATCTTTCTATAGATCCATTAGAGTTGGGGGAATTAACTGTTATATAATGTGTGTCAATGTTGTGTGTTTTAAAGTATTCCTGAACTACAACATTTTTTAATTCAGTACCATTATCCATTACTACTAAGGATGGTAATCCATGGTGAGACATGAATATTATAAATGCTTTGACAACCTCAATACCTGATTGGTTTGTTAAGGGGTATGCTTGTGCGTATTTAGAAAATGTGTCAACGATTGTTAGGAATTTTTGTCCTTGGGCTTGAAATGTGTCGATATGCACTATTTCAAAAGGTTTGGATGGTGTTGGTGTTATCATTAATTTTTGATTTGGTGGGTCTCTGTCGTACTTGTTTATTTGACAATTATCACAAACGTTAATGTAATTAGTTACGTCGTGTTTAATTCCTGGCCAATAATAAGTCCTTTTAATTCTATTTTCAGTTTCTGAAATTCCTCTGTGATTCGTCTTGCCTTCGTGGTAGTTTTTTATTGTATTAGTTTGATCATCCTTGTTAATTACATCTGTTAGAACAGTGTTACATTTAATTAATTTAAAAGCCGAATTTTTAAAAGTTGTTCTTAGAATTTCACAAATTTTGGGTACATGTGAATCGTCTTTAAAATGTATGGCATAAGTAAATTTAGGGTCGATAAAATTTTGGAAAAATCTAATTACGTCCTGCTCTAAATTGCTTATTGAGAATTGAACATTCGAACGTTTTTTTAGTAGGGAAAATTTGTTTTGTTTTAGGTTTAGCTGGTGAATGTAGTCAATTATAATCTGATGGTCATAAGAGTTTAGGCATTTTTCAGATATTTTAATTGATAAAATAGGGTCTTCACAGCTTGTATGAACTGTGTTAGTGGGTGACATTGGGGTATTTTCGTCTACGGAAGTTGTTTCTTCCGAAGGTGGTTCGTCATCTTGTGTAAGATCTTGCAATCTTGGTGTTTCACTGACGGTTACAACAATAGAATCGTTATCGTCGATATTGGTATTTGTTTTGAATTGTTTATTACATTCTTTCCTATAGTCAAAGACTTCCTTTGTGTGGATTTCAATGCGGGATAACGCATCGGCATTCGTGTTGGTTTTACCTTTCTTATAGACTATTTTATATTCAAATTCTTCCAACTTTAAACGCCATCTAACTAAACATGGATGGGGTTCTTTAAGAGACATTAACCATTGTGAGGGTTTGTGATCGGTGACGATAGTGAACTTACGTCCAAATAAGTAGGGTCTGAATTTCTGGGTTGCATACACGATAGCTAACATTTCTTTTTCGATAGTGCTATAGTTAATTTCTGAATCGTTAAGTGTTCTAGATGCATATGCAACTGGTTTGTCATTACCTATAGGGCCTTGTGATAAAATTGCACCTAAAGCATAATTACTCGCATCGGTTGTAGGAATGAAATCTTTAGAAAAGTCCGGGTATTTAAGAATGGGGTCGTTAGTCAATAAATTTTTACAGTCTTTAAAACACTTTATAAACTGGGGTGTATGTTGAACATTAGAATCCTTTTTTAGACAAACAGTTAATGGTTTGGTAATACGTGCGAAACCCTCCACAAATCTACGGTAATAGCCAAGGAGACCCATAAAGGCTTTTATTTCCTTCTTGGTTTTTGGTAGGGGATAATTTTGTATAGCAAATATCTTATCGGGGTTTGGTTTAACACCTTCAGTTGTGATTATATGCCCTAAATAAGCTACATCTTTCTTTAAAAATTCCGATTTATCCAATTGTAGTTTAAAATTAGTTTCTCTCAATCTCTGGAATACTTTGGATAAATTTACGATATGTTCTTGTAGGGAAGTAGAATAAACGATAATGTCGTCTAAATAGGTCAGGCAAATTTCGTTCTGTAAACCACGCAATATGTTATCCAAAAGGCATTCTAGCATACTCATAATGTCCATTTTCTACATTGAACGCGGTTTTAGGTATATCGTCTGAATTCATTTCTATTTGGTGAAATCCGCTGGCCAAATCAAGGGTTGTGAAATAATTGCACCTACCCAACTTGTCCAATACATCAGTAATATTGGGAAGTGGATACCTATCTTCGATTGTTTTCTCGTTTACCTTACGGTAATCTACTACGATTCGCCATTTCTTATTTCCGGACGCATCTGCCTTTTTGGGTACAACCCAAATAGGTGATGACCATGGAGAATTACTCGGTCGGATTATTCCTTGATCTAACATTGATTTTACTTGACGTTCTACTTCTTGCTTATGCACATATGGATACTTATAGGATTTTGTGTGTACGGGGATTTCGTCTTTAGTTTTTATACTGTGTTTAATTTGATTGGTAAATGTTAAAGGTTGATCATCAGTATGGAAAATATCAGAATATCTTTTACATAATTTTAAAATATGATGTTTTTCTTCTGAATTCATGTGATGAGTACGTATTAATTCTTCTATGTTTAAATTTTGTTTAATGATTGGTTGGTGTACATCGGTTTGATATATTTCAAAGTTATTTTTATTGAAAGATATTGTTTTTACTGGTTGTAATAATCTTAAGTTAATTTCTCTGTCTGTTTTATTTAATATTTCGACTAAAGCTAGACCATTTTCAGCGACTGTAAGTGTTTCGGGTATTTCACAATTTTGTATAATTTGTCGAGGAACTATAATTTCACCTTCATGAACATTTACAGGTATTTTACTAATTATTCGACAATGAGGTTTAATATTTATTTTAATGTTTACTCGTATAATTGATTGTTGATATTTAATCGGTATTGTACAGTAAGGGGTGTATAATTTATGATTTGGGAAGTCTAATTTTACATTTAATAGTTTCATAATATCTAATCCAATTAAGCCGTCAAACAAATCATGGAATTTGAAAAGATAAAATTTTAACGATTGACTTTGATTAAATTCTGCAAAAATTGGAACATCTGCACAATGCTCGTGATATGACGTCTGGTACACTGAAGATACTTCAAAAGGTTCATAGATAATTCTGTTACGATAATATTTATTAGCAATATCAGGATTTATGAATGATCTTGTAGAAGCTGAATCAATTAAAAGTTTTAAAGGGGGTTTTAAAACTTGTATATAGGGGAGTTCTTTCCGATTTGCCGTTAATATATAACATTCTTCTAAGTTAAATTGATTGGATCGGTGTCTATCTGAAAATTTGTATTCTCGTTATCTGAACAATCGTGTGGTTCCTGTTCGGATTCATAGTTATTTTGTTCTATTTGAGAATATTGATTTTCATCATTCATATAATATTGATCATTAGGGATATTATAAGAACAAGATGGTTCATATTCAAATAATTCTGTATTATACATTCGCATTCCGTTTGATCTTGAACTCACACCACTCATGGGTGTTGGTTGGGGAAATGCTTTTTGTGGAATTTGATTAGGTTTCCAAACGTTGTGCGGTTTGCCAAATACTTGCGAATTGGTAGGGTACTGCTGTTGTTGTGGATACGGATGTTTTTGCATATGGATCGGTCCTCGCGGGAATAGGGTATTCCGGTCATGTCAAAATTTAAGCAGATATTCGGTTTAACCTATTGTACAATTTATGAGGATTCATAAAGTTAAGCTATGAGCTTTTTGATTTAGTTTTTCTATGAGATAATTGCAATTAAAAGTGCAATTCGTTTGAATTCACCGACCACCCTCGGAGATACACGATGATTACCGATGCCTAGTAGCGGTGGCAACAGCGGACAGCTCTCGAACAGCTGATCGGCCAAGTTGACGGTTGGCGACCCTGTTGTTTGACAACGAATAAAGGTAACTTTTTTGAGAGATGATTTGATCATTGAAACTTGAAGCCAAACATCCCTCATCTCGCTAGTCGGCAATGTAAAGAAAATTTTATCAGGAGTTACTGTTCTACTGCTGTTACAGCCCGGAACAGAACAATGTCCGCGTTGGAGTTTATACATTTTGAACAACTGTTTGATATAACCTCAATAACCAAAGCAGGTGTCAACAAACGAGCGATTCTAAACGTTGACACAACAGAAGACAAAAATTTACTACGTGCACCCTAGATATAGCAACGTTGTCAAGTCGCTCACTTTGAGCGGTCTTTGTGACGTCACAAAGACCAATCCTAATTCAAACTTCAAACAAAGATTTCTCTTAATTTAAAACAATGTTTGATATTTTACTTGTGAAGTAGCAAACAGTAGCACCCATACTTTGTAAAAAATGACAATTTCAAAAACACCGGAATACCCTATTGATCGTATCTAGGATATTGAGGTCTCTGATAATTTTGTGGGAGATTATTTTGATAAACTTTTGGTTGATTATCATATCGGACGGGTGGTCGATTATTGTTATGTGAATTCTGCTTCCTAATTTGATTTTGAAGGGAATATGAAGACTGTATTTGTGATCTTTGATAATAACGAATATTATCTTCTTCCATTATAAATTGCATTGCTTGGGCAAGAGTATTCGGCCTCATTGCTCGTATAGTAGAGACTAATGGTTCTCTTAAACCTGCCAAGAATGTTTTTAATGCCTGTTTAGTAAAGAATCTTACTATCTTGTTCATTAGCTTCACATTTCAAATCTATATAGTTACATATGGTATTTAACAAATGTGTCACTCTTTCATGAAATTGAGTTGGTTGTTCATTCTGTTTTTGTCTTAAATTAACCAAATCTTGATTTAGACAATTTTCGTCCCTTTGATCACCAAAGTTTTGAATTAATGTATTTTTAATAGAATTCCAATCATTAGGACTTCCATTAATTGCTACTACTTCTTCCGCTTTACCTTGGAGCTTATTTAATACACCATTTAATAGTAAAGTATTTTGAAAATTTGCTCTATTCACTACATCAAAATAATGGTTTAATATTGCTTCAGCGGAATTGATAAATCTATGCAGTTTATTAGGGTTTCCGTCAAAGTTCGGAATTACACTTAAATTTTTAATATCTAAAACTGGTACATCCATATTGCTGGTTTCTGGTATTTTACTTTCGTTTTCTAAAATTAATTTGTTAAACTTATGCAGTAATTGCGGTTGGTATCGTCAATTGATTCAACGTGGGATACAGAGGAGTCTGACATGAACAAAGTACTTACAGCATCGCCAGTGTAAATTCCATTAATAGATCAGCCTGGTTGTCTAAATCGATTCTGGTCTTCCTCGATGGGTCCTGGTAATCTTCGATAACCTCTGTTTCTTAGAACTTGTTCACTGGGTAGTTGAAAGTTCGATATCACAAAGTTGTTGATTTTCGATGTTTCGTTTAAGAGTTGCAACTCACGGATTGTCACAAATTGGATATTCCGACGAAACGTCCTACCGACTGCGCCAAATATAAACTACGAACTTTTGGAGATCTTTTTAATAGTTTATTTTATTTCAAAAACAAGCGAACATCTCTAATGTTAACTACAGACTGAATAGTATATTATTATAATGCACGACTGGTCCTGGTTGGGAGATGTCCATCTCCTCCGACCTTGCCACTGCTGGTGCTGCTTCCACGACAGAAGGTGTCGGAGCAGGTACTGGCGCCGTCACAGTCGAGGGTGCTACAGCTGTAGTTGCCGTAGAAGCCCCCGAAGTTGCCGTCGTTTTTATCTCCGTGGTGAGCTCCTGTTCCAGGTCTTGCCACCCACTGACGCGGATCTTAATCGTTCCGAAGAACAGATTGAGGATCGATCCGTTAGCGCGGAGCCAGTTGGTATCCTTCTGGGTTGCACCAAATGCGAGAACGTATCCCGCATCGCCAGAGCTGTTGGAGACCTCCTCGAAATTGAAAAGGCACCAGCTGTGGATGTCCAGGTGTCTATTCTGATCAGCCAGGATGTTGATCAGTCTGTCGCTGGAGGGCTTGACCTCTGGGTCTAGCAGAAGCAATGAGGGTATCCAGATTTGGACTCTGGACATCCTCGGAAGCTCGTGCTCCCTGATAACGCAAAGCTGTGCGTCTTTGGCGCAAACTAGCTTCGTAATTTTGTCCTTCAGCCATGCAAGGGACATGTCATCACCACATATGACCCTAAGCTTCTCTCCCTTGAAGCTCCAAGATCGGAAAGTGATCTGGGGTTCGTTTGATCCAGAGGGTCTGACGCTCAGTTCTTCCCAAAGAAGTCTGAAAAGCTCCCTCTGTACTTCCTTGCCGTCCGCTTCCTTGATCTTACCAAGGGGATTGCGGCCGTCAATGATGACAACCCGGAGGTGACTAGTCAAAGCCTCCCGGAAGCTGATTGCCGCTGTGTTAGCGGTGGTGTTTTGCGGTGCGTGTCTCGCCCTCTTGTGGTGAGCAGGTGACTGCTCCGAAGATGTCGCCGAACGCAACCGTTTGTTTTGGGTATCCCCAGTACGCTCCTCAGCCCTTCTACCTGAGTATTGGGGTTGGGTCTTCGTACCGGAGGTGCTTGGTCTATCCCTTGGATCGCTTGGGCGGCTCGCGGTTCCTCGACGCTGATTCGAGTAGCGTGCCTGGGCTCCAGGTGCAGGGTGATTTGGCTGGCGTCTTTCGTCGCGTCGTTCACCACGTGTGTGGTGGCCAGCGTCATGCTCTCTCGTGTAACGAGAGGTACGCGCTGTTGCACCCGACAAAGCAGTTCCATGAGAGGTAGAGGCTTGCTGTTGCTCTAGAGCACAAGCCTTCCTCCGCCTTTTTAATTCGGCGCCGTAGGGTCTTTTGCCCCCTCTCGCCCTCCGACGGACTTCAGTGAAGCCGTCGTTGTCCTCGGACACTAGAGCGGGTTGCTCCTCCTCCTGGGGCGCCTTCGAGCCTTCTCCACTGCTCATCCTCCTGCCTAAAACAGAAAGAAACCACCTCGCCGGCAACAGGTGCCGGCGTGTGTAAGAACACGTGGGAGTTTTTTGAGGTTAGGTGTATCACGCTGCCCTAAAACCTGCGAAAAATACCACCTACACCTATTAAAAGTATGAAATCACACCTGAAAGCTCACTTGCTGAGTAAAAACACACACGAAACGCGAAAACCGCTGAACACACGCTTCATTGCGTTGAGCGTAATGGCGACCGTGCGTACTATCCGCCTATCAGAGACGGAATCCAAAGTCACAAGATACAACACATTAAAAATTAATTGACGTTTCGACACTATTTGTGTCTTGATCACAGATAGACTATTCCTGAATAGCTTTATACATTTCTATACGTGCAACCAAGACAAACAACTTATAAAACTTG
This sequence comes from Aphodius sticticus, assembly GCA_963966075.1. Lineage (NCBI taxonomy): Eukaryota > Metazoa > Arthropoda > Insecta > Coleoptera > Scarabaeidae > Aphodius > Aphodius sticticus. Next base: position 59,037,280 of record OZ014506.1, read on the forward strand.
TTTCCAATAACAGGCACTGGTTTATCAACAATTTCTCACAAATTTTTACGAATTCTTTAAACTACTTATTTTATTTATTTTTTTTTCCTCTTTGTTACATGTTTGTTGGTAAAATTAGTTTATAACAATTTAGCAAATTTAAATCTGATCTGTCGTTGACCGCATCTTTTTGTTTTAAAATTTCTATAGTCTCTAACACACAACGAGCTTTTAAGTTATTCTCTTTTTTGAGCACTTTCACCTCACTAAAGTTAAATTGATGTCCAGGATCTTGTTGGTGTTTCTTTAACGCTGTGATGTTTTTCGCGTATTTGTGGCCTTTCAAACGTTCCTCCAGAAGTTGTTCCGTCTGACCAACATACACTTTTTTACAGATGCAAAGGAATCTGGTAGACACAGTGAGAGGTTTTCAATATTGGTGTAGGCGCTTTCAGTTTTGTGTACACTTTAGATAAGTTATTAGTATTTTTGTGAGCAACTGTTATGTTGAATGGTTTTAGTATGTGTCCTATCTTTTCAGATATTTGTCTAATGTAGGGAAGAGGATATACTTCGTTTTTTTCCGTATGCGATTCTTCGGTGTGTCCTGGTGTTGCATCTTTGTTCCTTGCATTAGAAATTTGTCTCTTTTCAATTATTTTTTCTATTAGATCTTTCGGGTAGTTGTTTTTTTGTAAAATGGTTCTTACTTTCTCCAATGTTTCATTCTGATACTGTGTACTCGTTAGCTTTATTGCTCGGTCGGCCACTCCTCTTATAACACTTTCTTTGTACGTACGTGGTTGGTGCTTTGTGTACCATTTTGTATCAATCTTTTTGTCATTTTGTATTAAGGTCATATCTAGGAAATTTATGTTGTTGCTTTTATTTATTTCCATTGTAAATTGTAGTCTATCATTATATTTGTTAAAAGTTTCCAAGACTTCACTTTCTTTTCCTTTTGGTACCGCAATTATGCAATCATCTACATACCGCTTAAAAAACGGGATATCAATAGAGATGTTTGATAGGACAGATTCCTCTAATTCTTCCATTACTATCTGTGCTACCACACTTGATACCGGTGAACCCATTGCGCACCCGAAAACTTGTTTATAGAATGTGTCCTTATATTGGAATTAGGTATGCGTCAATGTTGTTTCTACTGCTTCCAAAAATTCATTTTTTGGAAGCAGTAGAAACAACATTTTTTTTATTTTTTTATAATAATAAATCAATCTTTATTCAAAAAATGCAAAATAGCATTGACTGCGTCAATACAAAAACAAAAAAGAAAAGAACAACATCTATGAACAATGTGCAATCACTAGTTTTCAAAATATTCTTTTACACTGTAGAAAACCTTATCTGATAGATACTCCGTTAATTTACTCTTAAATTACCTATTAGATAGTTTGTTCAGTTCAGGTGGTAGCCGATTATATAGCTTGAGGAGCTGCACCACGACGCCTTGATACACTTTATGCACTCTCGTTTGTGGAATTTTCAGGCATGCTGCTTCTCTTGCTCTTGTTGACTATTAATGGTCCGTTTCAAAACTTGCAAAGAGTTCCTCGTAATATTTTTTGACAAATATACATGATTCTCTGATATATGTAGATGGAACAGTAAGTATCTTTTTCACTTTAAATATATCCTTGCAAGTCTCACGTTTTTTGAGTTTATAGATATTACGAATACAAGATTTTGCAACCTAAAAACTCGCAGTGCTTCTGATGAGTTTCCCCAGAATTGTGATCCCATAGCCTATTCTGGAGTAGACCAGGCCATAGTATGCAGTAAGTGCCGCATCTTCTTTGACTACACCAGCAATAGTCCTAATAGCATCTACACATCCGGTTAGTTGTTTAGCTAACTTATTTATATGTTGTTTCCAGGTAAGGCAGGGATCCACTATTATGCCAAGGAAACTTGCTTCCTCCTCAGATGTCAGTTGTGATCCTTTGTATTCGATATTCATTAGCATACTTTCCTTCGTTATATTGAATTTGATTATTTTAGTTTTATTGACATTTAATTTTAAGCTGTGTAGTTCGAACCAGTTCTCAAAAGTGCATATGGTGGTCTTAATTTCTTCACTTAGTTCTTCTCTTGATTGAGCGTTGACTATCACTGACATATCATCTGCGAACATTCCAACCGGATAGTCTGTTACCAATGATGGATCATTGGTATATTGAATGTACAATATGGGTCCTAAAATGGATCCTGGTGGAACACCCCTTATGACTCGTTGCCAATCTGAACTCATCAACTCTCCTTCGTCATTCGTATGAATTACCCTTTGGCTTCTGTCTGACAGATATGATTTCAGAAGGGTCCAAACATATATATATATATATATATACAGGGTGTTTACGGTCTTGTGATTTTATTTTTAAGGGATGATTATACATCTTAAAAGAAGGTCATTAACGTAAAAATGTCACAACAAAAGTTGCACAATAAGAGAGATATTGCTGCTAATTTTGCTTTTGTTTTTATTTTATGTGGCGATTAAGCATATTAAACGGAACATATTTTTTGTTTTTTATGGAATCCATTTTACTCTAGTTGTTCAAAATTATCGCCGTGCTGTTGAACACAACGTCTCGCTCTACGTATCCATGAATTACCATAATTTACTAGGCCTTGGTCTTGCCGTCGAATTGTCGCCGCAGCTGCCTCAACGCGGTTACGAAGATCATCTAGTTCAATTATTTCGTTGGTGTATACAATGGTCTTCATAACGCCCCATAAATAGAAATCCAGGGGATTAAGGTCGGGTAACCGAGGAGGCCATGGAACAGGTCCACCTCGACCAATCCACTTATTGTCAAACACGTTATCTAAATGTTGGTGACCTAAACGATTAAAATGCGGTGGTGCGCCATCTTGAAGAAACCACATTTGTCGACGTGATTTTGCAAAAAAATAAAGATAATCATTTCCAGTCAATCGATTTGGAAACACAAATGGCCCAATAAGTTGTCCGTTGACCAGTCTGGCCCAAAGGTTTATCAAAAATCTGTGCTGGAAATGATTTCGACGAACAGCATGTGGATTTACGACAGCCCAGATATGAGTATTATGACAGTTATTTATGCCGTTACGTGTAAACGTTGCTTCATCAGTAGCCAATACAATGGAAGAAAAGTCTGGCATTTCAGCATGTTATTGTAGAAACCATCGGCAAAATTGTAAACGTAAAGGATGATCTTCAGGTTGCAAAGCCTGTACTTTTTGTAGTTGACAATTCGATTTGAGACATCTACTTGGCGAGATATTTGTCGAGTAGGTACTAGTAGAAGAATCTTCTTCAACAAGATTTTAGATTTGTTCTTCGGAATCCAAAATTCGTCGAGGTCGGCCAGGTCCACCATCCCGACCTTGACGTGTTTGCAGTACACCAGGTTCTCGTGCACGGATTACTAGAGCGGTAAATTTTTGTGGAATAGGTGTTGATCTGCTAGGAAACCGCACAGCATACAATCGACTGGCAGCAGCAGAATTCTGGCGTACTTCCCCATAAATTAACATGTCAACGTATTCACTATTGGTGCGAAGGACCATTTTTTTACTTTCCTTATTAGAAGTTATTCGGGAGAATTTATGTCAAACCAACCGAACAGTAACAACTGATGAAACAGCTTGACAGATGGGAAAAGTTAGTGACATCACCCTACTTAGTAAAAAATTCAATGATAACTTTTAATCGTTTGAATTTAGATTTACTTTGTACAAGTGGTTGATCAATTGTTTTAGCTTTAATAACTTTTTTTCATGGTGTTTAATTACCCTCTAATAAACAAAACAAAAAAATAACAGTAATATCTCTCTTATTATTCAACTTTTCTTAAGACATTTTTACGTTAATGGCTTTCTTTTAGGATGTTTTATAACCCCTTGAAAATAAAATCACAAGATCGTAAACATCCTGTATATATATATATATATATATATATATATATATATATATATATATATATATATATAGGTAGGCGGAGTGGCCTAGTGGTAAGGCGTTTGCCTTGCACTCTACAGGTCCTGGGTTCGAATACCAGGGTAGACATACGGATTTTTCACTCCGCCGCCGTGCTTCGGAAGGCACGTGATAGCGTGCCTCACAGAGACAGGCCTCGGCTTGGGAGGGATGTGCTCCCACGGGAAGCCACCCTCTCTGTTCAAGGAGCATTGGCAATACTAGCCAGCCGTGTTCAGCCAGACTGTTCTGGTTAGAGGCGCGCTGCGCATTTGTGACATCCATCGGGGAAGCAAAAGGGGCGAACCGTGGCCTAGGTGCGCTGCTACTATAATAGCTACACCCCACATATATTCCATATTTCCATATATATATATATAAAGGGTGTTAATTCTTGCAGAAATCTACATACATTAATATGAAAAGGGAAATAGTTAATACAAGATGGCGGTAATTTTTTAAGTTAAAAAACTACAGCCACGCCTGGGATTCGAACCCAGATGTATATATATATATATAAAAGGAAAATAGGTTAATCGACGGTGAGATAGATAAGGAGAGAGATATTTGTCGGGCAATTCCTTCATACGCAGATCGAAGAAGCAACCGTAGACACGTGTTTCGGACTATTAGTCCTCATCAGTACGGTATAGCCAAGGAGCATGATGGACACTCAATGGAAAAAACACTCAAATGGACATTGGTCACCCCCTTTAGGTCTCCATTTGAGTGTTTTTTCCATTGAGTGTCCATCTTGCTCCTTGGCTATACCGTACTGATGAGGACTAATAGTCCGAAACACGTGTCTACGGTTGCTTCTTCGATCTGCGTATGACGGAATTGCCCGACAAATATCTCTCTCCTCATATATATATATATATATATATATATATAATGGATGTTAATTCTTGCAGAAACCTGCTTATATTGATATGAAAATTTGAAATAGTTAATACAAGATGGCGGTAATTTTTAACTTACCGCCATCTTGTATTAACTATTTCAAATTATATATATATATATATATATATATATATATATATATATATAGGGTGTTAATTCTTGCAGAAATCTGCATATATATATATATATGTGCGTTTTTTGTGTCTTCTCTGTTTGCTGTCGCGGTTTTGTATTTCTGTGTGATTGTGCTGGTACAGTGCTTCTACATCTTGCCGCCCTGCAGTGTACCGTAGATTATGATTAACATCGTACTAATTTGTACCAAACCCTCTCATTCGTAAGTCACTGTGGATTTGTCTTGTGTTGTTCCGTTTTTATTACTAGTACCCTTATGTATTTTAGTGCTTCCTGAAGATGCCAAAATTTTTTGGCGAAATATATCAAAGAATAACAATTGAGTGACTTCTTAATTTGACCCTTCTCCCAAGAACTTGTTGATTCATTAATTCAAGGTCGAGAATTTTTCAAAGTATATATATATATATATAATGGATGTTAATTCTTTGCAGAAACCTGCATATATTGATATAAAACTTTGAAATAGTTAATACAAGATGGCGGTAATTTTTTTATTATTATTTTTTTCATTGTTTAGGTGTTGAATGCCCCCTTCGATATTGGCTATTATATTAGTGGTTGGTAGCTTTTTTCTGTCGTATTCAATCGAAAAATTTGAACCGAGGCTCAATACATTGGTTATCTCTTCAGGTAATTCAGTCTCTGACAGATTTGTTATCCACTCCTTGTTGTTAAAACATGTGGGAGTACCTAGTTGTTTGTTTTGAAGATTGTCTATTTTCTGTCTTTGTATTCCTTTGATTTCGTTGTTCTTCCTTTGAATCTTTTGTGAGAATTTTTCAAGGTATTCCTGGATTAATGGTTGTTCAGGTAATTGTAGCAATTCATTTTCTTTTATAGTGGTGGTACGTGAAAGTTGGTTTATCTTCTTTGTTAGATCCGTGAGAAGTAACTGGATTGTTGATCGCTGGAAAGTTTGGACGTTGTTTATAAATCTTTGCTTAAGCTGATGCTGTTCAAATTTGATGTGTTTGTGGTTGAATTGAGGAAAAGTTGGTTGTATTTCATTAGATTCTTCAACAGGGCATGTGTCCGTAGTCCGACTGCATACTAATATATATAAGATATCGTCTACATATAAGATATGTAGACAGTATGATATCGTCTACATATAAGATATGTAGACGACTGCATACTCGCTGTACCAAAACAGAAAGAAACCGAAGTATTGAATGTTTTTAATAGCTATAATAACAGGCTTCAATTCACAATGGAAATACATAACAACAATACAATAAACTTTCTAGATACAACACTGATACATAGAAACAACAAAATATATACAGAGTGGTACACAAAAGCAACATCATCCCACCGATATTTAAATTACAATTCAGTACAACCACTAACATACAAAATAAGCGTAATTAAAAGTCTCGTTGATCGAGCAACCAAACTCACAAGTCCAGAATATCTTAGTGAAGCTATACAAAAAACAAAAAGCATTTTTACAAAAAAACAACTACCCCGAAAATTTAATTAGCAAGATAATAACGAGACAAAAAGCAATTAACAGTGATAATAGATTAACAACAAGGACACAACCTGCCACAGTTCCTGAACCAGACACAAATAAATACATCGCAATACCATATGTCAAAAACCTGTCGGAAAAAATAGGTCACATAATGAGACCATTTAATATCAAGATCGCCCACAAAAACACAAACAACCTCGCGAAAATTTACACGAGACTAAAAGCCCCAACACCTCTACTAAAACAATCTCATTGTGTATACCAGATTCCGTGTAACGAATGTGACAAAGTGTATATACGACAAACAGAACAATTAGTCGAAGAAAGGTTGAAGGGACACAAATACGCAAAAAACATTACAGCCCTTAAGAAACACCAAGAAGAAGTAGGACACCAGTTTAATTTTAAGGAAGTGAAAGTGATACAGAAAGAAAAGAACTTAAAAGCAAGATGTGTGTTGGAATCAATCGAAATATTAAAAAATAAAAAAGCAGTTAACGATAGATCAGATATTAACTTGTCAAAATGTTATAAATTGATTCTAGAGGGTACGTAAATATCTAAATTAAACAGAGATAAGGTTCAAAATATTGTAAACCAGTTCAAAATTTCCACTTGCGACAAGTCTAGCAAGTTTGCATTCGTTCTCTCTCGGTTTTGTGGTTGTGTTCGATGCGTTTGTTTTTCGTTTTAACACTTTAGTATAGCTGTGACCAAGACGCAAATAGCGTAGAAACGTCAGTTTTTAATATGTTCGTCTCATCGTAAGATTATGTGAACGTGTAAAACAGTTTTATTATGCAAGCCTCTATTCCCAACAAAAAAAATAAACAATTTTTGTGAAAAAGTTGTGTGTTATATATATATATATATATATATATATATATATATATATATATATATATATAAAATAATCAGGTAATTTAGTTCCTAGATTTTAACTACTCCGGACCCTGTTTCTGTGAAGGAAAGTGTAAGTGTTGTTTAAATATTCGATATCTTTTTTAGTATTCATGAAATTACCCTGTATTTCATTAATTAGGCACATTTCCATGAAAAGACGTTTTTGGTCGTTGCGTTCCGTCCTGTACCCTGACACCATCGTAGTCATGTCTCGACTCGTTAACATGAATCGACAAACCACAACCCCGAGGTTTCCTCTTCACATCACTCTTATGTTGAGTTACACGTTGACCCAATCTTTGGCTTGTTTGGCCTCTATAGGTCAATGGGCAGTTCTTACAACGAATTTCGTAAATGACACCACTCTTTTGTAAGATAGGTGTCCTATCTTTCAGATTAGTAAACAAATTACCAACCATGATGGTATTAGACACCGCCACGACAGTGCCAGAACCACCCAGAACACGCTTCAAGGGGGGTGTGAGGTTCTCAACATTGTGCAACTTTCTGTACTTTTTAGAGTTGTTATTATTATCACCTACATTTTCCTCTTCCACAGGGGAGTCACTGTTAGGAGGAGTTAGTTGGTCAGTGAACAGCAACTTCTTCAACAGGTAAGTGGGATAGCCATTCTTTAAAAGTATTTTGTTCAAAATATTTAAGTTTTTTTCTTTAAGAGAAGGGTGAACTATTTTTAAAATTCTATTTTTTAAAGCATTGATGAGATTAATTTTGTATCTGAACGGGTGATCTGAATGGTATGAGATGTAACTTCCTGAGTTGGTAGCCTTTCTATACCAATCGAGTTTAATAAAGTTGTGTTCATCTCTTATTACAAAAGTATCCAGGAAAGGTACGCCTCCATCCTTCTCACACTCTATTGTAAATTTTAAATGAGTATTGAAATTGTTAAATATATTTAAAGTCAAATCTAGTTTGTCTGAGGGTAAGGAGCAGATTATGTCATCCACATACTGATAAAGGAAGCCAAACGCGAACGGCAAACTCTCCACACAGGACTTTAAGAGATAGTTCATTACTATCTCGGCTAGTATTGGAGAGAGCACCGACACCATCGGGCATCCAAACACAACCTGATAGAAGACATCACAGAACCCAAAATAAGTACTACCGAAAATGAAGTTAATAATCCTGTTGAAGAATTCCAAAGGGATGTTACAATGTGGTTCAATCAACACCCAGTGTTTGTTTATGATTTCCAAGACTAACTCCAAAGAAATGTTAGTGAAAAGCGAAACTACATCTAAAGAAACCACCACGTGACCCTCAGGTACTTGTATATTATTAACCGCCGATGCAAATTGAAAAGAATCCGTTATGCGGTAAGTGTTAAACTCTTTAAAGGCTACCGATAGTATCTCTGAAATAAACTTTGAAGGATTTTTATTGGGTGAGTTAGTAGACGACACTATCGGTCTCAAAGGGAGATTTTCTTTATGTATTTTTGGGAGACCGTAAAACTTGGGTGAAACAGAGTTGTAATATTTAAGACCTTTTGCTGTTACATCACTAATGTAGTTATTTTTTGCCATAAGGGCTACTAATTCATTATGCTTTCTTTCCCAACTAAAGGTGGGGTCTTTGTCAAGTTTTTTGTAAATGGTAGTGTCGTCCAACATGCCATCCACTTTATCAATATAATCTCTCTTCAACATCGCAACGGTTTTGTTACCTTTATCGGCCCTGGTAATTACAATTTCAGGATTTTCTCTGAGAAACCGTGAGCAGTTTCGATATAATCTATGGAAAAACAAATAATTCTCTGAAGGAGTGTAACTGTGAAGATTGTTAGTAACGATATTGACACATCTCGCCCTCACCACATCTCTCTCTGATTCATCAAAAGTAAGAATCATTGATTCAACATCTGCTAAAAGAGTATGCATAGTAAGGTCCTTTATAGCTGCAGGAATACTGAATTTGGGACCAAGTGCCAAGAAAGACGCCACCTCTTCAGGTATGTTTATATTAGTAAAATTTGAAAACCAATTATTAGTATCACTGTGGTCCAGGAAAGTGTTTAATTTTTCTTTTTTAATTTACCAATTTTTTCTAAGTTCTTCATGGAAATGTGCCTAATTAATGAAATACAGGGTAATTGCATGAATACTAAAAAAGATATCGAAAATTTAAACAACACTTACACTTGCCTTCTGAAACATGGTCCGGAGTAGTTAAAATCTAGGAACTAAATTACCTGATTAGCATTTTGAACTGCCCCATACTTTAATTATATAATCCTAACCCACCACCTTCCAAATCAAATTTAAAATAATTTCATGACAAACTGGTCCCGCTTGCCGTTTGAATTTTTCCCTAGTGTTCTTTAGTGACAGAGAAGCACACACGTTGGTACCTATCCGTTCGTGTTGACCTGACCACGTCAAAAAAAGGGTATAAATTTTAGTTTGGTTAAAAATGGCCCATGGTGCAGGACATTTTCGGTTTTCGCTAAAATAAATGTAACGTAAATAACACCTCATGTCGAATACTGTAGCAATTACATCTATAAACAACAGCCACATTTTGTGAGTACCTAATTATAACATCTTTAGAATAAGTTCATACTAACTGTTGGTTTATATTCGTTTTAGTTCTTATGAAGATGCTAAAAATTGTTAGCGAAATATTAGAATTAAAATAAAGGCTTACTAAACAGCAGCTCCTTTATTTGCAACACGACCTTCACCCTATTAAAACAATCTCCTAGTTAAAGAGGTCAAATATTTTCATACCAATTATATATATATATATATATATATCTATATATATATATATATATATATATATATATATATATATATATATATATATATATATATAAGGAAAGCTGGTTAATCGAAGGTAAGATATAAAGGAGAAAGGTATTTGTCGGTATTTTTTTTTTTTTATATCTTACCGTCGATTAACCAGCTTTCCTTATATTTCCATGGGCTATGGTGTACCTGGGGTGTACCAGTCACCTCCGGCGCGACGTCACTTCTTGTCTTCGAATCCTGAAGATGTTGGGACTGAAGCACCAAATTGGCGACATTGGTCACCCCCTATAGGGAACCATTTGAGTGTTTTTCCATTGAGTGTCTATCTTGCTCCTTGGCTATACCGTACTGATGAGGACTAATAGTCCGAAACACGTGTATACGGTTGCTTCTTCGATCTTCGATCTTCGTATGACGGAATTGCCCGACAAATATCTTTCTCCTTTATATATATAACTATATATAGGTTAATAATATGGTGACATACAAATATAAAACCTATAAATATTAATTTAACAAATTATGTCGTTAAACAATTTCATTATATAAATATATATATATATATATATATATGTATATATATACAGGGTGAGTCACTAGAGTCGCGGTGGTAGATATAGCAATTATCTTTAGAGATGGAAAAAAATATTTAATACCAAAGTTGTTTGGCATATCATTTTTTACAACGTAAAATTATTTTCATTTATACTGGGTGTTGCATTTAGGCGTAGCAGAAAATAAATTAACTTTTTTAAATGGAATGCCCTATATATTATAACATATTATGATTGCGAAGAAAATTGTCTTACTAATTGTATCAGGTGATATTGACGTAAAGCTAATAGTTTCTGCAATATTCAATTTTTTATTAAAAAAATGGCCGTTGCAGGCCTTTTCCGAAAACTACGTATTAGCGTCATTTTTGCAGATATTTTTTTACAACTTTGTCAGAAAATAACCAATACTAATAGGGAGGTGATAGTGCCCAAAGAAATTTGATGCGCTATACAGGGTGTTCCTAGCACCTAATCAATTTTGATATTTTTCAAATGGCTTTTTCTTGAGTTTTTTAAATGGAACGCCCTGTATATTATTTGCTGGTTGCATTTCCCATTAAGTTGCCTTTAATTTATATTAAGTGTGGCATATACATATTTGTACCCGTTTTCGTGATATTTGGAATTTAAAGAAAATGTGTAATAAAGTATACCAATACAGTGCTTTAATATTACACCCTGCATAACATGGTTCTTTTTTAATGATTTTTTTTTTGTAAAGAGAACATAGAAAGGAAAAAAATAGTTTTGTTGAATTAAAAAACTGACAGAATTGCTCAAAATAAATTGAAAAGTACATGGAATTACCATTTAGTTACTCAATATGAAAAATTAATATAATTTGAGACAACTAAAAATTAAATAAAAACAAATAATTAAGAGAAACCACAACTAATAAAATTTATTAAACTATTTTTTAATCTTGATAAGCATTAACATAAAACTAGTAAAAAACTATAACAATTAAAGATAAAACAACAAGTAGTTATTGATTTGGTAGGTGTTCAAAATGCCCTCCATTTTGTCTTCTACAAGCATTAATCCGATGGGTAAAAGATCTCGAAGTATTTCTTAACATCTCTCTCTTATTTTCTCTGATGTCAGCAAAAACATTTCTTATTCTAATCTTCATATCGTCTTGTGTGGTAGGTGGTGTCTGGTATACTAATTCCTTAACATGACCCCACAAAAAAAATCTAACTTATTTAGATCAGGAGATCTTGGCGGCCATAACGTAGGGCCTCCTCTTCCAATCCATTTGTTGGGGTATTGGTTGTTCAAAAATTGTCTTACGTTCAGACTAAAGTGGGGTGGGGCTCCGTCGTGATAGAAAATTAAGTTTTGGCGAATATTAAGCGGCAAATCATCTAAATATTCATGTAGATGGTTGTTAAGAAAATGTAAGTACCTTTGACCATTTACGGAACCCTCAAAAAAGTAAGGCCCTAGCAAATTGGTACCTACTATTCCACCCCATACATTGAGTGACCATCTATGTTGATGGTCCAAAGGCCTGATAACGCGACGATTTTCTGTTGCATAAAAATGGAAGTTATGTTGGTTAACATACGCATTTTTATGAAACGTAGCTTCATCAGTAAAAAGAACAAAGTCAAAAAAATTTGCTTGTTGTTGAATTTTAGCAGCTGCCCAATTACAAAAATTTAATCTCTTTTCTAAATCGTTTTCGCTCAATTCCTGTACATGTTGCACATGATATGGATGATACTTGTGTCGCCGTATTATTCTGGACACAGATGATTGGGTTATTCCGTGATTTCTTATTTGTCTAGTGCTTGAGTATGGATTTTCTACCACACTAGCAACTACCAGAAATTCATTCTCTTCATGTGTCGCCGCTTTTGTTCTTTTTCTTTTTTTGTAAGTAATAGTACCTGTTGATTCAAAACGTTCCCGAACTCTATTAATTGTTCTTGCATCGGGATGCCGTCTTTCGGGATATCGCTGAGCGTAAATTCTTGAGGCCAGTAGAGCGTTTTTGCCGGCTTCTCCATAGATGTAAATAATATTTATCAGTTCCTCTTTAGTATAATTAAAATTCATCGTTAACAGAGATTACAAATGTTGGTTAGCTATATTAAATCTGTTGACAGCAATAACTACACGTCTGTTATTTGTTTTTGTTTCCATGACAACGAGGTTAAGTAAATCTAAGCTAACTTCAAATATTAGCGTAACTCTGCTATTTAAATGTATCTTTATAAAAAATAGCATTTTTAACTTTACCAACATTTATAATTTATTTATATTATAACAAAATACATGAAAAAAACTAACTCAATTATACAGGGTGTAATATTAAAGCACTGTATTGGTATACTTTATTACACATTTTCTTTAAATTCCAAATATCACGAGAACGGGTACAAATATGTATATGCCACACTGAATATAAATTAAAGGCAACTTAATGGGAAATGCAACCAGCAAATAATTTACAGGGCGTTCCATTTAAAAAACTCAAGAAAAAGCCATTTGAAAAATATCAAAATTGATTAGGTGCTAGGAACACCCTGTATAGCGCATCAAATTTCTTTGGGCACTATCACCTCCCTATTAGTATTGGTTATTTTCTGACAAAGTTGTAAGAAAATATCTGCAAAAATGAAGCTATTACGTAGTTTTCGGAAAAGGCCTGCAACGGCCATTTTTTTAATAAAAAATTGAATATTGCAGAAACTATTAGCTTTACGTCAATATCACCTGATACAATTAGTTAGGCAATTTTCTTCGCAATCATAACATGTTACAATATACAGGGCATTCCATTTAAAAAAGTTAATTTATTTTCTGCTACGCCTAAATGAAAATAATTTACCCAGTATAAATGAAAATAATTTTACGTTATAGAAAATGATATGCCAAACAACTTTTGTATTAAATATTTTTTTCCATCTCTAAAGATAATTGCTATATCTACCACCGCGACTCTAGTGACTCACCCTGTAAAAAAGTTGTTTGGCATATCATTTTCTACAACGTAAAATTATTTTCATTTATACTGGGTGTTGCATTTAGGCGTAGCAGAAAATAAAGTAACTTTTTTAAATGGAATGCCCTGTATATTATAACATATTATGATTGCGAAGAAAATTGTCTTACTAACTGTATCAGGTGATATTGACGTAAAGCTAATAGTTTCTGCAATATTAAATTTTTTATTAAAAAAAATGGCCGTTGCAGGCCTTTTCCGAAAACTACGTAATAGCGTCATTTTTGCAGATATTTTCTTACAACTTTGTCAGAAAATTACCAATACTAATAGGGAGGTGATAGTGCCCAAAGAAATTTGATGCGCTATACAGGTTGTTCCTAGCACCTAATCAATTTTGATATTTTTCAAATGGCTTTTTCTTGAGTTTTTTAAATGGAACGCCCTGTGTATTATTTGCTGGTTGCATTTCCCATTAAGTTGCCTTTAATTTATATTAAGTGTGGCATATACATATTTGTACCCGTTTTCGTGATATTTGGAATTTAAAGAAAATGTGTAATAAAGTATACCAATACAGTGCTTTAATATTACACCCTGTATAATTGAGTTAGTTTTTTTCATGTATTTTGTTATAATATAAATAAATTATAAATGTTGGTAAAGTTAAAAATGCTATTTTTTATAAAGATACATTTAAATAACAGAGTTACGCTAATATTTTAAGTTAGCTTAGATTTACTTAACCTCGTTGTCATGGAAACAAAAACAAATAACAGACGTGTAGTTATTGCTGTCAACAGACTTAATATAGCTAACCAACATTTGTAATCTCTGTTAACGATGAATTTTAATTATACTAAAGAGGAATTGATAATTATTATTTACATCTATGGAGAAGCCGGCAAAAACGCTCTACTGGCCTCAAGAATTTACGCTCAGCGATATCCCGAAAGACGGCATCCCGATGCAAGAACAATTAATAGAGGTCGGGAACGTTTTGAATCAACAGGTACTATTACTTACAAAAAAAGAAAAAGAACAAAAGCGGCGACACATGAAGAGAATGAATTTCTGGTAGTTGCTAGTGTGTTAGAAAATCCATACTCAAGCACTAAACAAATAAGAAATCAAGGAATAACCCAATCATCTGTGTCCAGAATAATACGGCGACACAAGTATCATCCATATCATGTGCAACATGTACAGGAATTGAGCGAAAACGATTTAGAAAAGAGATTAAATTTTTGTAATTGGGCAGCTGCTAAAATTCAACAACAAGCAAATTTTTTTGACTTTGTTCTTTTTACTGATGAAGCTACATTTCATAAAAATGCGTATGTTAACCAACATAACTTCCATTTTTATGCAACAGAAAATCCTCGCGTTATCAGGTCTTTGGACCATCAACATAGATGGTCACTCAATGTATGGGGTGGAATAGTAGGTACCAATTTGCTAGGGCCTTACTTTTTTGAGGGTTCCGTAAATGGTCAAAGGTACTTACATTTTCTTAACAACCATCTACATGAATATTTAGATGATTTGCCGCTTAATATTCGCCAAAACTTAATTTTCCATCACGACGGAGCCCCACCCCACTTTAGTCTGAACGTAAGACAATTTTTGAACAACCAATACCCCAACAAATGGATTGGAAGAGGAGGCCCTACGTTATGGCCGCCAAGATCTCCTGATCTAAATAAGTTAGATTTTTTTTTGTGGGGTCATGTTAAGGAATTAGTATACCAGACACCACCTACCACACAAGACGATATGAAGATTAGAATAAGAAATGTTTTTGCTGACATAAGAGAAAATAAGAGAGAGATGTTAAGAAGTACTTCGAGATCTTTTACCCATCCGATTAATGCTTGTAGAAGACAAAATGGAGGGCATTTTGAACACCTACCAAATCAATAACTACTTGTTGTTTTATCTTTAATTGTTATAGTTTTTTACTAGTTTTATGTTAATGCTTATCAAGTTTAAAAAATAGTTTAATAAATGTTATTAGTTGTGGTTTCTCTTAATTATTTGTTTTTATTTAATTTTTAGTTGTCTCAAATTATATTAATTTTTCATATTGAGTAACTAAATGGTAATTCCATGTACTTTTCAATTTCTTTTGAGCAATTCTGTCAGTTTTTTAATTCAACAAAAGTATTTTTTTCCTTTCTATGTTCTCTTTACAAAAAAAAATCATTAAAAAGGAACCATGTGATGCAGGGTGTAATATTAAAGCATTGTATTGGTATACTTTATTACACATTTTCTTTAAATTCCAAATATCACGAAAACGGGTACAAATATGTATATGCCACACTTAATATAAATTAAAGGCAACTTAATGGGAAATGCAACCAGCAAATAATATACAGGGCGTTCCATTTAAAAAACTCAAGAAAAAGCCATTTGAAAAATATCAAAATTGATTAGGTGCTAGGAACACCCTGTATAGCGCATCAAATATCTTTGGGCACTATCACCTCCCTATTAGTATTGGTTATTTTCTGACAGAGTTGTAAGAAAATATCTGCAAAAATGACGCTATTACGTAGTTTTCGGAAAAGGCCTGCAAGGGCCATTTTTTTAATAAAAAATTGAATATTGCAGAAACTATTAGCTTTACGTCAATATCACCTGATACAATTAGTAAGACAATTTTCTTCGCAATCATAATATGTTATAATATACAGGGCATTCCATTTAAAAAAGTTAATTTATTTTCAGCTACGCCTAAATGCAACACCCAGTATAAATGAAAATAATTTTACGTTGTAGAAAATGATATGCCAAACAACTTTTTTATTAAATATTTTTTTCCATCTCTAAAGATAATTGCTATATCTACCACCGCGACTCTAGTGACTCACCCTGTATATATATTTTTGAGAGTAGGTAACGACCGACTTCGTTGGAAATTAAACGTGCAAAGTATCGTGGGAAATTCGGTCAGAAGGGCGTTATAAAGGAAACTCCTTTTATCTACGTTCAAATTTTCGCTTTAATTAAAAGCTTCTTCAGGAACTAGCTGCACAAAACAAAACAAAGGCCTCAGCAAACTACAATCTATAAACAGGCCAAAAAAAAAGGTCTACTTACAATTAGAGTTGGAGAAAAAACGTGCTAATTATCGTCATCGGAGGCAACACGCCAAATCATCACAAACAATCAAACGACGAACGCTAAGCCCGGGTGTCCACCGGGTCGGGCCGATAAATATCGGCCCGATCTCAGTCGTACGATAAATATCGTGCACATGTATTTTTATTGGAACCTGTCCACTGACACGATATTTATCGGGCATGACATACATCGTGTCAGTGGACAGGATCCAGTAAAAATACATGTGCACGATATTTATCGCACGACTCAGATCGGGCCGATACTTATCGGCCCGATCCGGTGGACACCGGGCCTTACTCGACACATTACAATACAAACACTTTAAAATCAGAAGGACGCATGTCACTGGACGACTGAACAATTGGTTATGACAGCATGTAAACACTGAAAGCGCGCGACGAATCCATTTCGAACGCCAGGGCCACCAACCTCAAACCGCATCGTGTGAATTCCTAAAATTATGGCTGATTAAAAACGAATAAATCGCGCTTAATTGACTGGTGTCGGACTTAAAATTCAAGCTACTGTTCCCGTTGGCCTGAATGTGAAACATTTCCAGGAAAAGTCTGGATTTATAATTATTCTCCGTGGCCACAATTTCGGTCTCGCTCCACTTCATTACATGGTCACAATCAATGGCATGCTGTGCTACTGCACAGTTTTTTCTTCGTAATTTAGTATCACTTTTGTGAAGTGCAATACGCGATTTAAGCCACTGACTGGTCTGACCATAGTATTTTAGGGAGCAGCCACCGCACGGAATACAATAAATGACATTCGATCTCAACCAACGGGGAGTTTGGTCCCTAATATTAGAAAACACGCCACCAACCGTCCTCCCGGCACCGACAGCAACACGAAAATCATCGCTTCTGAACAACCCAACCAGCTTAGAGGACAGACCATCAATCTGAGTTAGCTTCTTGTATTTGACCCGGGCAACGGATGCAACGGATGACGGTTGCAGTGTTCAAGGAGCGTGACTTACCTTTTATTCAGTTAATATTATTGACTGTCGACAGGTTTATAATAGTAGTTATCCATCTACACCGAGCGATTCTCAAGTGGTGGCACGCGCGGTACTACCACTTATGAAACTTTATTTTCACTGATAATATCTTAATAAACATAACTGAAACCGCAATCAATTGTGTCTTGAATCAATTATTTTATGCAAGAATGTATCTTCTTATGTACAGCAGCACAAAACGCACCAATAACCACCTAAGTATAGGTTCTTGTATAGGCAACCCAATGATACAAAAAAGAATATGAAACAAACAGTTTATTTTCTTTATGCAACATTGTTTAAATTTTAAAATAAGCATACACCACTATCACAGGTGGATATGAAAAACAAAAGCATTATCCAGACATTATCCATTTAATCGTACTCACTGCAGTTTACGTTAGTTTATGTGCTGTAACTTTTAAAACCATGCTTACACTCCAACAAAAAGTTGAAATTCTTTTAATACATGGAGAAAATAGACCGCACCGAGATGTTGCTGCTATTTTCAAGACATCCACACAACCAAATTGCCCATTCAACCATTTCCAGGATAATGAGAAAAATCAAAGAGACTGGGTCTGTTGAAAATAGCTCAAGAAACCCCACAAAAATATGTTTCCAAAATGAGGAAACAAGTTTGCCAGTGTTGCAAGAAGTAATCGAGCATAGAACGACTTGTGTTCGACAAATTGCTTCACACAGCCAATGCAGTAAATCAACAGTACATAAAATAATATAACTAAACAAGTATCACCCTTATAAACCAAAATTTATAAGCCTACACTAAAAGAAAGAGACTTCGACATCAGGTATGACTATACCATCTGGTTTTAGGTGAATATGAAAGAGAACATAGTTTTTTTTTTAAATATTCTTTGGACAGATGCGGCAACATTTACATCAAATGAGACTGTTTCTTCAGAAAATTGCCGGTGGTGGACACTTGAAAAGACGAACTTTACAATAGAATGCCGAAATCAGTCCATTTTAAGACTAATGTGCTGTGCGGTATTTTGAATAATCAAATATTTGGGCCTTTTTTTTCGTCAAAATATAAATGGGGAATTATATCTTCAGTTCCTGAACTGAAAGTTGTCACCATTTTTGCCGTTAATTCAACTGGCGTTAATTTAGTTCCTGCTTGATGGTGCGCCCATATACACAATATAAACTCTGTCTAGAACTTTTTAAATCATAAATTTGGCCATCGCAGGATAGGCTGAAATTCGGAATCAAGATCCTGGCCACCTAGATCCCCCGACTTTACCCCGTTAAATTTGCTTTTGTGGGTTTACGTAAAAAATAACGTATACAAACACCGACCATTTAGAGATATAAATCATTTAGAGGAAACTATACAACATTTTAAGTAGTAGAAATAAAATTAGTTCATAGATAATAAATTAGCATTAATAACATATTCATAATAGTTATTAACTTAATAACGGGCAAATCAGTCATAATTAATTCAAGAAACAATAGATGTGTGATGCTTTAGTTAATTTTATTAAAATATTATCAGTGAAATTAAAATTTCATAAGTGGTAGTACCGCGCGTCCCACCACTTGAGAATCGCTCGCTGTAGATGGATAACTACTATTATAAACCTATCCACAGTCATTAATATTAACTGAATAAAAGCTAAGACACGCTGCTGAATTAGTTATTGTATGATATATTAATATCTACAGGGTGAAATATCAACTTCGCACCAAGAAAATGAGTAATTTTGTGCTAGTTCTAAATAAACATTACTTATCATACCAAAATAACAAAAAATATAAAAAATGTATTCAAATTTCCAAAAAATAGATTAAAAAGAACCTTTTAGTACCATTGGCATTTACTAATATTTGTCACAAGAGTAATAATTAAGGAAAAACCGAAAATATTTTTTTTCAATGTAGGTGGCTCTGATTTTATATTTGAATATAATTTTTACTTCTAAACAACATTTCTAAATAAAGTTTATCGATAATAATGAAAATAAAGGTACTTTACTCTTATCACAAATTCATATATTCTGAATCGCTCGGTATATGGCACGGAAATTTACATATTTGATGGTTGCAGTTTTGGTTTCATATGAGCCGCCAACTTTTATAAAGAATAAAATTTTCTGAGAAATACACAATAAAATTTTTTTCCATATGGTGCGGACTTTCGTGGACACACTGTATATATATATATATATATATATATATATGTATATATATAATGAATGTTAATCCTCGCAGAAACCTGCATATATTGATATGAAAATTTGAAAATAGCTAATACAAGATGGCAGTAATTTTTTAAGTTAAAAAACTACGGCCACGCCTGGGATGTAGAGGTCCGATCCCTTCTGGAAACATATCAGGAGTTGAAGTGATTAAGCAGGCCACGCCTGGGATTCGAACCCTGATGTACGGATTGCCGGTCCGACGTTTTACCAATTAGACTAACGTGACCTATGACATACAGTAGGTTGCTTGTCACTAAAGCAATATGAGTAGAAGTTGCTACCTTTAGACACATTTCAATTACTGCCATCTTGTATTAACTATTTTCAAATTTATATATATATATATATATATATATTTGTTCAGCGTACAAGGTGGCATCAGTACAGTAAGATGCTAAGGTGGCAACCGGCCGATATACGCTCTAGTATAATTATACAGTGCGTTCATTTCAAAACTTCCCACCCTGAATAACTTTTGTCATAATGACGTCACGATATTGAGCAAAAACACGTCAATTTTTACATAAAGGGGGAACTTTAAAACTAGTTCTAATCTAATCATAGGTCCCACCCCTTCACCCCCATCCACCCCTACTTTCGATTTTTAAATGGGACTACCTATCTTCATATACCTCATTTTAAAGGGGATAAAAATATGTATTCACTCATAAAAAATAAATGAAATCGGTTTATTCATTTCCGAGATAGAGTTAAAGGCGTATCATTTAATTTTATCGAGTTAGCCTAGCTCTCACATACGACAGATAGTCTATTTTGTAAATTACCATGGTTACTATTATGACATTTCCTAGATTCCTAGATTTAAAGCTTGATCGACCTATATGCGATTGCTAAAATCTAGTATTTAGTATTTAGATCATTTCATGAAGATGGTTTATACCTTAGAAGAGAGAATAGATATAATTCCTATTTACGCCGGTGAAAATCGTTGTGCTCGTCGGGCGCCAAGAGTTGTCAACATAAAATTTCTTGAAACTCGTTCAGTAGAAAATAAGAAGAACAAGCAACCGAGAGTTATGGTAGAAGGAGCACAAATTGAAGCTGTTGGTCATTTTGCAACGGATCCAAGAATATCTATAAAAAAAGGTTGCTGCGCAAACCCAAATATTGCTTGGTTCGGTACATAAAACATTAAAATTAAATAAGTTCTTTCCTTTCAAGATGCAAATACATCAACGGTTCGCTGAAGTTGGTTTTGATAGGAGTATTGAATTTTGTGAGCAGATTACACAGAGAATCACTGATGATCCAAATCTATTAAAAAATATCTGCTTCATTGACGAATCGACATTCTATTTGAACGGGTTTGTCAACAAAAATAATTGTAGATACTCGGACACTGAAAATCCACATGTGTTTTGGGAAGACCATACACAATACCTTTAGAAGGCCAATGTGATGAAATAATCGGTCCTTTTTTATGGAAGAAAATCTCCCAGGCCAGCTTTATCTGGAGGTCCTGAAGAATGTGATAACTCCAATTATAATTCGATCTTTGGAGAACCAAGTTGATGAAGAAGGACGCCAATTCCTCAATGCACTTCCTGTGAGAGAATGGTTAAATGGAAGGTTTTATGGGAAGTGGATAGGAAGATGAGGGGCCGAGCACTATAATGGCCAGCAAGATCCCCTGACTTAACGCCACTTGATTATTTTCTCTGAGGTCATTTAAAAACTCAAGCTTTCAAAACGGACGATTTACATGATCTTAAAGTTCGGATAACTCTAGAGTGCCGGCAGATATCCCGCGATAATTTAGAACTGCGACGTGCCTTCGAGAGTAGACTTTATCTATGCTTAGAAAAAAAATGCAGCACATTTTGAACCGTTTATAAACTAATTGATAAAAATTAAATCGTTGTTATTAGTTATTTTTACAAAATAAACTGTATCCGAATTATGACGTGAATAATAATTTCACGATACTGCTTCTTCTAAGATACTAAATGCAGATATCACATTTAAAAATGAAAAGATTGTTTCATCCCCTCTACATGATGGTACTTTCATTTGTAAATCAAAAGTAGAATTGGCTAGCTGTGAAGAGGTTAGAAACAAAATTCTATTAGATATAATTAATTAAAATTACCCTTGAGGACAGGGATTTTGAAGTTTCCATTTTAGTTCTAGAAAATTGTGTTTTTTCAGTTTATGAAAAAAAGTCTGTACATTTTGACAATTCGTGCCATTTTGTTTTTAAGAAAACGTGTTATTGGTTTTTTTAGCAGGTTTAACTGAAAACGTGGAACTGAACGTTAAAACTTAAGAGAAAAGCATGCAAAAATTCTGCAAAGTGGCATTTCCTCTGTCAAAAATAGAACATTAACTTTTACTTTATTTGTTCTATCTCAGAAACGAATAAACCGATTTAATTTATTTTATGAGTGAATAGACATTTTTATCCCCTTTAAAATGAGGTATATGAATATAGGTGGTCCCATTTGAAAATCAAAAATAGGGGTGGCTGGGGGTGAAGGGGTGGAAGCTATGATTAGATTAGAACTAGTTTTAAAGTTCCCCCTTTAAATAAAAATTGACGTGTTTTTGCTAAATATCGTGACGTGATTATGTCAAAAGTTATTCCGGGTGGGAAGTTTTGAAATGAACACACTGTATATGCGCCAAGTTCTAAAGTCTGCGCAAATTGGCATCATCACACATAACGCGAAATGTGACATCCAGTATTCAGATGCCGGAGACATTTACCTTGTAGCGGCCAATCCATTAGGCTAAGGGTCTAAGGGCTAAGGGTTTATGTGGTTTAAGGTACAATGCAAACAGAATATTGCTTATTAAGGCTACCATAGCTCACTTATATTTTCAGATTTCATATTTTGATTTTATGCTCACTATAATAAAACATAATAGTAATAATACTTAAAGTAGGTACATATTCATTTTCTTTCATATCCTTTAAAGTAACACTCGTGTAAGTCACTCCCATACTGAGTAAACTATTTTTCCAATAATAGTGTGCCATACTTGTAGTACCTACCATAGCAATTTGTTTTAATATGTAGTAACCATGTTTGAATGCTGATTAAATCCTCAAATCTATGCTGAAGCCCTTTATATTCACAATCCTTGTTGAATATAAATTAGACAAAATATCCGATTCCATATTATAACTTTTTATTGACAAATTAAAATACAAAATACAATCACAATGTAAGTAAGGCTTACACAGTTAGAATTATAAATAAAAACGAATACTCATTATTTCGATAAAATGTGGCAAAAAATGCAAATAAAGATAAGTATGAATAAAATAAGTACGTAAGATATTGCGGCCACAGTTATTTAAGTCCGTTCTACATTAAGTCGTAACGGATACGTTTGTCGTCGGAATGCACGGTAGACCACGCATGTCATTACTGTCATTTTTGACAGCAATCGTATGCGCTCTGGTCAACTGCGCATTCCGACAACGACAAACGTACCGTTACGACTTAATATAGAACGGACTTAAAAGAATAGTTTCGGGGCTATGTTATGTGTGAAAATTCCGTGGCGATGTTTCGAAAAGTAGTCGGAATGCGCAGTTGACCAGTGCGCATACGATTACTGACGAAAATGACAGTAACCGTAAGCGCATTGGTCAACTGCGCAACTGCGTGTATACAAGGTGTTTACGGTCTTGTGATTTTATTTTCAGGAAGAATACTAGATATTAGTTATTACTTTTAAATGTTTGTTTTTATTTTTAAGGGGTGATTAAACACCTTAAAAAAGGTTATTAACGCTAAAACGATTGATCAACAACTTGTGCAAAGTAAATCTAAATTCAAACGATAAGTTAAAAGTGATATTTTACTATGTAAGTATGTAAGCTGATGTCAGTACCTTAATATATGTATCTTATTATGTAACTTTTGTTAAGGCATTTTTACCTTAATGACCTTCTTTAAGATGTTTAATCACCCCTAGAAAATAAAATCACAAGACCGTAAAAACCCTGTCTAACACTCATTCAGAGTAATTTGGATCAAATGCAGCATTTAGGCTCCTTTGGTGTATTTATTTTGAACGTAAACTTTTATTACCTGCGAAGTTTTATTTCTAAAAACCTCCAAGTGTCTCTGAATTAGCGTCATTACTTCCTGCTTTTTTTGGAGGAATTTTCTTTTGAATGTTATTTTTAAAAAAGTTCTCTGTTATTTTTTTTTGATTTTCGGTCCAAGGAACTAATGTTCGTTTACGTTTCTTCTTGTTTTCCTGGGTTGTTAATGTTGTTATGTCATCTTGAAGAGTACTAGAGGATCCTGGCTGTGGAGAATCAGTATCCATATCAGTCCGTGGATCTTCAGTCTCCTCCTCATCTTCACTTGCTTCATCTTCGACAATATCATTATTAATTTCTATTTCTGTTAATTTCTTCCCCTTATATCGCTCTATGGATCCGTTTTTTGCCATCATTAGTACTTTGCTTACCTTAGCTGTTTGATATATATCATCTGGAAGTCGGTAGAACTCGTTGTGCGTTTTTTCAGTATGCCCCATAAATGTAGCCAGTTGCTCCAAGTCATTTTTCTCCATTTTGAGAATTTGTGTAACAGTTGCCAAATGTTTGCGTAATTTTGTTGAAGTTAACAATGTTGCTTTGCTGGCATTACCAAAGGCTAACTTAGCATGTTTGCGCATTACACCACTGCCAGCAATAGGATTCTCGGTACCAGGTATACCAAACAGGTAACAGTTTTCTGTTAGGTCAAATTTTTCCCTTAATGTATTTGCAAATTCTACAGCTTCGAAAATATCTTTCTCGAAGATCACAGGTACTCCCCTACCTCCTTTTCCTCTTATCACCACACGTTTCAATGTTCTTAACAAAATTCGCTTCGATTCAGTTAAAGCCTTTTGAAATTCAGCCGAAGAAGTACCCTGATTGATCTTGAGGTATGTGTGAAATGTCATTCTTGATAATTCCCCAATTCTTCGATTATTAAACAGTAAAATACTGCAAAATATAGCTTCTTGAAAGTTCCTGTAAATTCTAACGCTGTCTGAACCTTCAACTAATTGCTCTTGACTTGAAGATAGTAGACTTTTTAAGTATGTGTCAAATTTCTGAAATTGATAAAATTTGTATATTAGTTAGACATACCATTAAAATTTACTGTTATAAGATTTGTCATATATATGCAACATCCAAGCCTTAAAATCTGTATATACTGATACAATAAGTAGGCAAAATGTGTAGGTACTCATTATTATTTATAAACTTATTTTTGTTGCTGTTACTAAAATCACAATAACTTGTAAAATAATACCAACTCATCCTCGTGGTTTCTTTCGAGGTGTCTCGAAAAGTTAGAATACTGTTTTTCGCAAAACAAGCACAATTGTTTTCTTCTAATCCGCCTTTTTTTGGTACTCGTGTATTGTGTCCTTTACGTTCATGAATATCTGCATTGTATCAAGCAATAGCAATAGCAATAGGTAATACGATAAGCCGCCTCAGCTTACAAGAACATCGACCCCACCCAGTAGTAAACAGGACAGTGTTACCATATTTAAGGTGAATTGTTTGTTCGGATCATTCAGTTGTGTGCATTACTCTAACTAGTTGCTCAAGATAATTTAGAATCAGGTAGGTACGCTTTTTTTATGTTTCAATAATGCCTTCCAATATAATTATAAATCAATAGTCTCTGAATAATATATTATTGTAATATTAATTATCACAATTTCTTATGTAATCTTAATTTGCGAGTCTTTTGATGAGTATCTCTACGATGTAACTCCTAATAGTTTAATCAAATTTGCCCACCAGTTTTGTTTTAAAATTTTTACTTAATTATACCTAAAATTACGCATCCAAAATTTGAACAAAATTATAATGAATATTAATAATGTAAATGATGATTCGTCAAATCTTATTAAATGACTAATATATATATTGTATTGTATTGTAATTTCAGATATTACTTGATGATGGATAGCATTATGTCTTCAGCATCAACCTTACTAATTATTTTCATACTCATACGTATCGCTATGGCTTAACCGCCGGTCGGTGGACCTGCGGTAGCTGGAGCAGCAGCGCCGGGTCCATGTCCTCAGCCCCCCCACATTCGAAATTTCAAAATTTTTTTTCGTCAAAGTTTAGTGCTTGTTTTGTGCTATTTTGTGCCGCAAACCAAAAGTTTTGTGCTCCTTTCGTTTCGGAGTTATAAGCAATTTTCTGAAGGGGGGCTGTGGACATGCCAGCCCCCCCACTTCCGAATTTCGAATTTTTTCTAATGCCAAAGTTTTGTGTTAGTTTTGTGCTGTTTTGTGCCGTAAACTAGAAGTTTTGTGCTCCATTCGTTTCCGAGTTATAAGCATTTTTCTGAAGGGGGGCTGTGGACATGCCAGCCCCCCCACATTAGAATTTCGATTTTTTTTCTAATGCCAAAGCTTTGTGCTAGTTTTGTGCTGTTTTGTGCCGCAAACTAGAAGTTTTGTGCTTCTTTCGTTTCCGAGTTATAAGCATTTTTCTGAAGGGGGGCGGTGGACATGCCTGACCTAGCTTCCAAATTCGAAATAAAATCCAACTTTTTTCGATGCTAAAGTATTGTGCTAGTTTTGTGCTGTTTTGTGCCGCAAACCAGAAGTTTTGTGCTCTTTTCGTTTTTGAGTTATAAGCATTTTTCTACTTGGGAGCTATCCGTCTCTCTCTTTCGTCCGGGCCCGGGTTCTCGCAGACAGCGCACGTGAGTTCCCAGCGCGTGTATTAATAATGCATACGAACGAGTTTAACGGCTCTGTTCGTGGCTATATAACTTAAAAACTATTCAACATTTTTTTATCGGCGTTTCATTCTTTGTTCTTTGTACTTAAATAATGGACAGGTGGAATTCTGATTAAATATTGTTAAATAGTTTTTAGTTATAACGTCACAAATATTTAATATTATTTCTTAATATTATGTATTCTTTTTAATCTCACAATGCCAAATCTCGTCGCTACAATAAATAATCATTGAGCAATTATCACTTAACAAATAAATAGTTATCACAGATATTTGAAAGTAATGACTGATTCATTTAGAGGTACTTTTTCAAAAATAAAAACAAATGGCTATTTTTTCGGGTAATCTTTGTTATCATGCAAAAGAACCATTCTTTACATTTATTCTTTAAAGATTAGTTCATTCAAATGTTCTCGAGCATTTCGAGTGGTATTTGGCGAATGACGATTCTACCGATTCTACTGAAAAAAGTACCTCTATATGAATCACCCTATATATGTATAAGTAAGACATATGAATATTGTTATAATATAAATCTCTAAGGCCATATTTCAGATGTTGGTATATATTACTGGCATACCGGTATTCTAAAACTAACAGTCTATTATTTAGCAATATTGGGTTTGTAAATGTACGTAATTTGTGAATATATTATAAATGATAAATAGAAAATAAATTGCTTCCGGGTTATGCCGTGTGTCAAGATTCGTAAATGCTGACGTTTCGCGAACCATAGGATGTTCAGGATGTCAGGATGTTTGTAAATTTCGATGGCTTCTCTAATAAGCCTTCGATGATAATTACCCACCCTTGCCAACATCTTCGCGTCATCGAAATCCATTGTGTGTCCCGACTCGTGGCAAGTCCATTAAAACCCAAGCACTGGGTCAGATATGTCGACGATACCTTTGTGGTTTGGCCACACGGTAGAGATAGACTTACTGAGTTCCTTAACCACCTGAACAATGTTAGTCCTTCCATCAAATTCACGATGGAAATAGAATAGGACAATCAGCTGCCTTTCTTAGATGTGCTGGTATACAGAACGACAACGGGTAGACTTGGACATACAGTCTACCGTAAGAAGACACATACCGATCGGTACTTGAACGCCAAATCACACCACCACCCCCAACAGAAGAGAAGTGTTATTAACACTTTGTTCAACAGAGCCGAGAAGGTATGCGACTCTAGCACCTTGCACGACGAACGGAAACACTTGGAGTGGGCCCTACGCCAGAATGGATACACCAAGTCTGACATACGGGGTGTCACACAAAGAAAACCGCAAGTCGCAGAGGAACCGCAAGAGTCAAAGGGGTTCGCTTGCTTACCATACGTAAGTGGGGTATCAGAGAGAATCGGTAGAGTACTGAAGAAATCGGGTATCACGGTAAGGTACAGAGCACCAGCTAAGGTAAAGGATCTTTTGCCTAACCCAAAGGATATCACACCACTCCTGAAGAACGAAGGGGTATACAAGATAACATGTGAGTGCGGAACATGCTATGTAGGACAGACAGGACGAAGCATCGAATGTCGAATCAAGGAGCACAGTAGGGACACCCGGCTAGGCAAGATCCAACAGTCCGCTGTTGCCCAACACTGCCACGAGTCGGGACACACAATGGATTTCGATGACGCGAGGATGTTGGCAAGGGTGGGTAATTATCATCGAAGGCTTATTAGAGAAGCCATCGAAATTTACAAACATCCTGACAACATCAATCGCGAGGACGGTACTGACATTAGTAGGGTCTGGAAATCAGCTAACGCGGTCAGGTGGAAAAACACATGGAGCGGTAGCGCCAGATGTGCGCAGTGAGGTGTAAATTCAGGTATATAAGGGAGACTTTCTTGGTAGGTCTTCAGTATTCAATTAGCTTTGAAGAAGCGAGCAACATGGCTCGTGAAACGTCAGCATTAACAAATCTTGACACACGGCATAACCCGGAAGCAGTTTATTTTCTAAATGATTCTGGCCGTGAAAGCCTACGTACTTACTTATTAAGAACTAATATTAAGTCTTTGTGACGTTATAACTACTTACAAGGAACAGTTCAGTAACACACCTATAAAAATAAATTGAATAGTTTTTGAGTTATATAACCACAAACAGTGCCGTTAAATTAGTACGTAGTAGAATTATCAACACGCGGGGTCCATGTCCTCAGCCCCCCACATTCAAAACTTCAAATTTTTCTTATGTCGCAGTTTTGTGCTTGTTTTGTGCTGTTTTGTGCCGCAAACCAAAGGTTTTGTGCTTCTTTCGTTTCCGAGTTATTAGGAATTTTCGTTTGCGGTGTCTGTGGACCCAAATTCCAAATTTTAAATAAAATCAAAATTATGTAATGTTGTACATTTGTGTTAGTGTTGTAATGTTTAGTGCCGAAACCCAGAGGTTTTGTGCTCCTTTTGTTTTTGAGTTATTTGCAATTTTCTGTTGGAGGAAATCAACAATAGAAATGTTAACACGTTGTTTACCGACTATTTATAATTTATATGTGAAATCGGGACTACATATTCATAAATTACGTACATTTATAAACCCAGTCTTGCTAAACAATAGATTGTTAGTTTTAGAATACCAGAATGCCAACAGATGAAATATTGCCGTAGAGATTTATATCATAATTATAACAATATTATTATATGACGGTAAATAAACTTCAAAAGGCGTTATGGAAAGTATTCTTTAATCTTTATTGTATGACGATCGATTTCGACATCATATATGATACAGGCCATCATCCGGTCAAACTAACAAATATTAATATGTGTTACTTATACATATACTCTCAAATATCTGTGACAACTAAATATTTGTTTATTGAAGCGACGAGATTTGGCATTGTGAGATTAAAAATAATGCATAATTTTAAGAAATAATATTAAATATTTGTGACGTTATAACTAAAAACTATTTAACAATATTTAATCGGAATTCCACGTGTCCATTATTTAAGTACAAAGAACAAAGAATGAAACTCCGATAAAGAAAATGTTGAATAGTTTTTAAGTTATATAGCCACGAACAGTGGCGTTAAAATCATTCGTATGCATTATCAATGAATGCGCTGGGAAACACGCGCTGGGAACCCACGCGCGCTGCCTGCGAGAACCCGGCCCGGACGAAAGAGAGAGCTGGATAGCTCCCAAGTAGAAAAATGCTTATAACTCAAAAACGAAAAGAGCACAAAACTTCTGGTTTGCGGCACAAAACAGCACAAAACTAGCACAATACTTTAGCATCGAAAAAAGTTTGATTTTATTTCGAATTTGGAAGTTAGGTCAGGCATGTCCACAGCCCCCCTTCAGAAAAATGCTTATAACTCGGAAACGAAAGAAGCACAAAACTTCTAGTTTGCGGCACAAAACAGCACAAAACTAGCACAAAACTTCGGCATTAGAAAAAAATCGAAATTCTAATGTGGGGGGGCTGGCATGTCCACAGCCCCCCTTCAGAAAAATGCTTATAATTCGGAAACGAATGGAGCACAAAACTTCTAGTTTGCGGCACAAAACAGCACAAAACTAGCACAAAACTTTGGCATTAGAAAAAATTCGAAATTCGGAAGTGGGGGGGCTGGCATGTCCACAGCCCCCCTTCAGAAAATTGCTTATAACTCCGAATGCTTTTAATTCGGAAACGAATGGAGCACAAAACTTTTGGTTTGCGGCACAAAACAGCACAAAACAAGCACAAAACTTTGACATAAAAAAATTTGAAATTTCGAATGTGGGGGGGCTGAGGACATGGACCCAGCAGCGCCACCTCCGCCGCCAGGAAGAGGATTTCAATTACAATGTTCCGATGTGTTTGCATTAGCCCGTGAATCAAGTCCTGAATTACTTCGCGAATTTGCGGACAACAGTCCCCCAGGATATGAAGCAGTAACCGTGGACCCCACAATTCACCCTGGCAAAAATGCCCATCGGTATCTTGTAAAATACCGTTCACGGCACTTTAGGAAATGCGAAGATATACGGCGAGTATTTCACAACATGTCTACATATAAACCCCAGAACTGTAACGTCGGAACCATTGCGGTGGTACCAGGAGGGTACTTGGTAGAGTATAAACAATTCTGCCAATGTTATCGTCGCTCGTACAGAAGGAGGCGGCATTCGTCATGGTTGAGCCAATTTCTCTATAGTAATGTCACACCCCCCGCACTGGCCCTGATGGCTCAACAATTAGGTGTGATGATCGCGATCTTACTTGCGGTTATCATTTTAGGAATTTTCACTAATTACTTACCGTGAGTTGGGGCTACTTCGAACAGGAGCGTAACTTTGAACAGAAATGGAGCCGCATTTTTTTTTACTTTTCTTACATTTTTAAAAAAAAATTCTTCTTCTAGAGAGCCGGTAGAGTTTTTTTTTTGTTGTACGAGATTTTGATTTACTGAATCTTTGTTGTTTTTTCTCTTTTTCTTTATAAACACTGGGGCTACAAAATCTCGTATCGTATAGAAATTAGTATACATTTGGCTAATCCATATTTTGTTTGAATTTGCGTGAGTAGGCATAGGTATACAATATACATACATAAACCTGATCTCTTTTATTATTTGTTATTTGTTATTATTTCTATTTCTTAATTTAGTCATGAATGTGCGCTCGCTAGTGTCTCGGTTTGGGGAGTTTCGTGATTCAGTTTTGCTAGATGACTACGAGCTGATATTCGTAACTGAAACTTGGTTGACTGCGGAGGTTGACTTGGATGTGGTGGAGTTGCCGGGTTCTAACTTCATTGGGAGTGATAGATGTGGTAGGAGGGGTGGCGGTGTTGGGATTTACATCAAAGCTAAGTAAGTATAAGCTCTCGAGAATTGAAATGGACGTTGATGACAATTTTGAATATGCGTGGATATCTGTGCGACTTTCTAGGGTTAATTACTTCTTTGGTTTTTGTATAAGCCACTAAATGTCAACTGCAGTCTCTTTTGTGAGTTGTTCGAGGAGACGCTTACACAACTGATTCCAGTATGCAATGAATTATTTTGTTCGGGAGATGTAACTGTAAATATGCTACATTTTGATAATTTTTGTACGCGTAAATTTTCGGAGTTGCTGGAATCGTACGACCTCGATCAGCTGGTGAGAGAACCCACTAGAGTAACCTTGACCACGGAAACTTTAATTTGTGTCGCGATATGCTCTGGCTCCGTGTTTTCGTACGAAGGGTTGAAGCATATGGGAGGGGTTACGGATCAGGAGATGGTTCTTTGTAAGCTCGTGTGTGAGCAGCGCAGGAGTAGACCAATGATCAGGACGTATAGGGACTTCGGTGGTTTCGTCCTGTTTCCCCATTGGTGTAACTTACATTTAGTTTGGATGCTGACGCTTTAAACTTCACACTGCACGTTGCTCTGCTTTGTTCACCTATCACTCACATAACACTGTGCTCTGCTTTTTTAACATCACATCACCATCTCAAAAGGTTTAGTTCTTTGAGTCTTTGCACACTGTCACAATTGTCAAGAAGCTGGATTGCCTCAACATTCGTGTGCTGGAGAAGTCTGTTCTGATGATTCTCTGCAAACTTTCCAATTTCGTTGGGTACTAATTCAATCTCAAGATCCCTGTGGAGATTTCTGTTTCTTATATACCAAGGTGCACCCACGATGTTTCTTAGCACCTTATTTTGGAAGCGTTGAATGATGGCGATATTGCTTGGCTTAGTGCAGCCCCACAGTTGGATACCATAGGTCCACACAGGCTTAAGTATCTGCTTGTAAAGTAGGAGTTTATTATATGTCGACAAAGCCGACTTCCTACCAATAAGCCAGTAGATTTTCTTGTATCTTATGCCCAATTCTTGTCGTTTCTTTTTAACGTGTGCTTTCCAGCGAAGCATGGTGTCCAGCGTCATACTGAGGTATTTTGCAGTGTTCGAGTAGGGTACGGTGGTGTTATTTATTTTCACTGGAACGTGTTGTATTCGCTTATCGGTAAAATTTATGTGAACGGATTTGGTTTCGTTCAATGCAATTAGCCATCGTTGCATCCAATCACTAATATTGTTGACAGCATTCTGCAGTTTTAGCGTTGCTCCTTCAACATCTCTATCTACTGCCATGATAGCAGTATCATCAGCAAAAGTGGCAACGGTAACACCATCTGGTTGCGGAAGATCATGTGTGTAAAGAAGGTAAAGAATTGGGCCAAGTACACTACCTTGTGGTACTCCAGCTTTAATACTTTTGAGAGTTGAGTACTCATTATCTTACTTTATACGGAAGCATCTGTTAGAAAGGTATGATTTTAATAGTTGCCCAGATAACAATCGTGAGAGTCACGCAACCCTCATAACTTGAGATCGCGGACGATGTAGTAAGAAACGCAGGAAAATGTCTACATATTCTATATTACGCAGACTGTACATACACTAGCCGCCTCTAAATTTAACATTATATGACCGTTATATGGCGCTTTTCTACACATTTTATGAAGGCAGTGTATGATTCAGTTCGACGTTGACGCATGCTCAAAGTTAATAATATAGTTATATTTTATAATGTCAATCGCAAACACTGAATATTACTAATTAGGAGGAACTTATTTAAACTTAATTTGCAGTTTTTTATATAGTTGTTTCTCTATAAAATCTGACGTATATGGTCATATTGCGCCGGACAAGATGTCACAGGTCTGGCCATGGTTGGCCATGCCAGTTTGTAAGTTCTATTTGCACAATAATTTGCATGTTTTTAAACAAAATTGAGTGTTTATACACAATAATGGCAATTATACGGATCGATAAGTGTTACACGGGGTGTGAGAAATACGGACTGGTAAGTGTTACAAGTGTTGTATCTTAATGTAAACATATAACCTATTTTAGCGTTGTAGACTAGAGGGCTAAACTAAACTAGCGGTTGATGTCGCTAAGACTCCAAATGAACGGTAAGTAATAAAATCTCAGCTATAATTTTGTAAAACGTGATAATTTGTTTTTAATACCAGCTTGGAAATATCTACATATATGTGACGGCACAAAAGGTTGTCACAAAAGGGACAACCTAAAATTTATTTAAATAAATGTTAACCTCAAAGAAACGGAAAAGACCCATCAGTTGGAGGATATTGTGAAACGGAGACAGATTAGTGGGCGGACATATGCTTAAACGCAACACGTACATTGTGTGGTGCCGTTCTTTTGTATTTGATCAGTTGATGCTTACGTTATAACCTGCGTTTTGTATAACTAAATGTCGCACGTATAGCGGAAAGGAAATTGACACTTTGTTTTGTATGCTCCAACATTCCCTTTCCGCTAAACGTGCTATGTGTATTTGCGGTCTAAAGCTACGTTCATAGTTAACTTTAAAAGATACTGTTACGCTCGAGTCTATAAGAAGCGGAACCTATAAACGCGATCCTTGCCTCTGTCGTGATTGTGTAGCTATGTACGTAGGTTTAGGTGTATGCAATTCCGCTCTCAGTGTAGTAATTGATTATATGCAATACTCCGCCTAGTTGTTACGTTGACCAGCTCGCTTAGAGAATCAAGTCAAGGTAGTATAGCTCGACCAGCGAGTAGTTGCATCGAAAGCGTTGCACAGAACGCGTCACGTACTCCTTATATTTACGCTCTGCGCACCGCTGTCGAAGCAACTTGTCGCTGGCCAAGCTCTACATGAATGTTAATTAAGTTAACTACCACTACATTTTTTTTACATGAGCTATAGATATTGTAATGGGAATTGGTAACCGTGATACAAATTATTGCAGAGTGCGCTTCAAGCGCAATCGCATAGACCTAACCCTGCAAAGCATATGCAATAAATTATTTATCGGGAATATATTTTTATAAGAATGATGTTTTTATGGTGATTTATGATGATTATTTATTATGCTTAAATATGGGTATTTATACATTCAATAAAAAATATATGAACATTGTCTAGTGTTTATTATTTCGCATATAAAGAAAATATAAAAATCAAGATTTTGCCAATATCTGCATGCACCATGAACGAGGTTGATGCACGAATGCGGCGTTATCCAGTATTTTTTTATCTGCTTATTTGTGACGGGCGCACCGTAATACCCGATTTTTATCCGCGTTCCCGTGAATGCTGGCAGCAGCATTCACGGCAAACTCAGCTTAAATCCCGAAAATTACAAGCGTTCGCGTGCAACTCGCACCATCTGTCGATAATTGAGTCGCAATTGAGGACGCATCTGCCGGCGTATTTTCAGTCACAAGGCGCATACAATGTTTCACTTTGCAGTCAGTCATTTTGCGGTTAGGTTTGTTATCTGGGTGGCTATACTCGAAGGGTAGTATCCGTTCCAGCTTATAGCGTAGGCCTTCGTGCCAAACTTTGTCTAGGGCTTTTGCCACATCCAGGAATATAGAGGAGCATACCTTTTTTTCTTCTAAACTTCGTTCTATTATCATTGTTATTCTGTGCACCTGATCAATTGTCGAATGTTTGTTTTTAAATCCAAACTGATGATGCTTCATTTGGTGGTTTTCCTGGCTTGGGAATCATTACTACCTCCGCAGTTTTTCAAACAGTTTGCACATATTTAAGCCTAAATGCTGCGTTGCAGAGGTTTGTTATCTTAACTATGGCTTTTTAGGTAATTTTTTTAAAATCTCACCTGTTATTAGATCAAACCCAGGTGACTTTTTGGTTTTCATTTTTTTAATTTCATTTATTACCTCTTTAGGAGTAACTGGGGGTATTAGACTTCCTTGGATTATTGTAGAATTAGTCGCTTCTTCCATACTTCTGTCTTAATTTGGAGTGAAGGATTGTTCCAAGTAGTCGGCAAAGACTATGGCTTTGTCTTTGTCATTTCTGATTTGTTTTTTAAGTGCTTTAGTCGCCTTCCATAGAAAATAATCTGTGCTTACGGCACTTGTCATTTCTACGAGCCTTTTGTTTGTTGACTGTTGCTAAATCTCTTGAATCGTTCTACGTAATTCCTGAGTTAACCAATTTAATTTAGTTTTGATTGCTGGGTCCCTGGTTACGTGTCAACGTTTTCTCGTTTTTCTCTTTTCCATAACTATGTCTCTTACTTCCGTTGGGTAATTATTACCTTTCACTTTTCTTGGAATTACAGGTGTGACTTCCCAAGCGGATTTCTGTATATCTGTCATTAATCCAAGAGTTTCATCTTCTATTAGTGAGATATTCTTGATTGGTACTTGTAGATTTATTCTATTCTCCAGACTGAGTTTGAACGTATCCCAGCACGTATGTTTACTTGTAAGTGTTGGATTCCTTTCTTTTTTTAATTTTCGTTTCGCTTAAGTTGATGACAATTTTCGAATGATCCGAATCCAGATCAAATTCCACTTCCACTTCAATATGAGCGGACGATAGATTTTTAGTAATAAATAGATCTATTAGGTCTGGGATCTTATTTATGTCAGTGGGCCAGTAAGTAGGTTTACCTGTAGAACTAACTTCACATTTATACTGTTTCGTGGCTTGGTAAAGCTCTCTTCATTTTGTGGTAGTTAGAAAACGGTTTTAGCATTAGTCTCCACCCAGAATTAGTTTTCCTGTGAACGTAGTCAAGAGGTTTATATATTGGTGTGCCTTTATGTTGTGTCTTGGCGGAGGGTATATGGCTGCTGTTGTAATCATTCCATTAAAGGTTTTGACTTTTACAGCTGTTACTTGAAACTTTTCTGCGTCAATTTTGATATCTTCGTAGTGGGAGATGTTCTTGTTTATGATGACTGCACTCCAACCTCTAGCAAAATTACTAGGGTGGATAGTATGATAAACACTGTAGCCATGCAAATTTATATATGACTCTCTGGTAAAATGGGAGATCTGACATATGTCTACTTTTTTTGCAGGTTTAATATGGGTAATAGATTATGTTTATGCTGTAGTAACCCATTGGCATTCCAGCACATTATTCTGAGCTTATTTACCATTTTGATTTTTTGGAGTTGCCCTTTTAGCGGCATTTTCTAGTTTCTCTAGTTTTTTTATAATAGAGTTGTTGGTTTTCTCTTGCTGATCTAATTTTTGAAGAATAAGCTGAAGTTGTTGACTTACTGTTATATTTTCTTGTGGTGGAGTGTTACTTTCAATTGAAGGCTTTTGTACAGTTGCTTCAACTTGTTGTTTTCTTGGATTGACTTTATCGCCGTAGGTTGGGCCGTTACTACTTGCAGCAGTCTCATTCCTAGTCGAAGAAGTTTTTGCAATTTTTGTACGATTTGGATTTCCACTCGCTTAATCTCTTAAGGCCTGGAGTTCTTTAGGTACAATGCAACCTCTATAGTTTGCCGGATGTTGCTCATGGCAGTTGTAACATTTTGGGGGCTTCCTTCTTTTTCTTGCAATCTGTCGATTCATGTGGTCCAGCACATTTCACACATCTGGGATCCTTATGACAGAATCCACGGGTGTGACTCCAAGCATGACAGTTTTTGCATTGTGGCAATAGTTTCGATTTCTTTAGAGGAAAGATTTCAACTCTCATACCTCTAATGTCGGAAATTCCGAATATATTGTTGATAGCCTCACTACTTTCGAAGGTCAGCATGAAGACAGGAAGAGGTTCTTTGATTTTATATGTTAATATGTTGACTGCTTCCATTATCTTGAATTTCCTTTCTTTTAGATCTTCTACAGTATGTTCAGATTTACAGGATTTATGAAGCTTTTCAGCAATTGGTCTAGTTTGCTTATTTTCGTACGATGTCCATGATAGTTTGTTTTCAGTAGTTGTGAGCCTGTTTTGTAATGTTCCTCTGTTTCTACATTTAGTTTGAGTTCACCGCTATTCATAAGTGCTACCTTAAAACAGTTATTCAGCTTTGTGTTAAGAAGATTATAAATGACTTCATATTCTTTCACTTGATAAATTATTATCGGGGGTGGTTTAGGTACCTTGGCGGTTTTTTTTAGATATTCTTTCATCTTGGCTAGCAGAAACTGCATGAGGTGGTGAAGGTCTAACAGAGGTGTCCATTTTTCGCTTTTTGTTGTTTTTCTTCCCATGTTTTTGCACAATCCATTCCGTTTCTTTAGCTAATTCTTCTTCGTCTGTGAAATAATCATCCTGATTTTTCTTTTCCTGAGCAGGTTGGATAGTTT
This sequence comes from Aphodius sticticus, assembly GCA_963966075.1. Classification (NCBI taxonomy): domain Eukaryota; kingdom Metazoa; phylum Arthropoda; class Insecta; order Coleoptera; family Scarabaeidae; genus Aphodius; species Aphodius sticticus. The sequence goes on from OZ014506.1 coordinate 59,075,162, forward strand.
CCTTATCTGTTTTTTAACTCTAACATTTCATTTCTTATTAATTGAACTTGTTCATTAAGTTGATTAATGAGGTCAGTCAATGTTTGGTTTTCCTCTTGTGATATAGTTAAAGCAGCATATAATGCATGCTCGTTTGTTGTTTGCACTTTGATCACTTGCTTAGTGGTTACCGGTGACATTGGTTGCGATGCCATTGTTATTGTTCTTTTTTGTCTATTCCGCGACAACACTGACCTAGTGGCCCACACGCGGAATGTTTTGAAACTTAATTCGCGGCGCGAAAACACCATGCGTTGAGGAGCGTTAAAAAAACGTCTGCTCGGTTGGAAATATGGTACACAACACATATTATGTATATTATGACCAACTATTTAAACTACCTCTCTTCGATAAACATGCACCTTTAAAGACCTCGCGATTTGCGGGGGACTTCTTGGCTGACGCTGGCGCTAAAAGAGTTTAAAAAATTAAAACTAACAGCAGACTTCAACAATTATAAAGTTCTTCGAAATAGTGCCACGACGGCAATCAGGTGTAATGTACTTGGGCTAAGTACAGTGCCAGGTTTTTCCAATAAAACACTCCTATTGATTTTACATGTTTATTGAAGTACGAACATCTTAAGACTAACAGTAAAATAATATATACAGGGTGAGTTATTAGTATCCCGGCGGCCCATAGATAATAAATCGTTTCAGAAAGAAAAAATATTTTATACAAAAGTTGTTTGACACGCCATTTTCTAACGTAAAATTACTTTCATTTATACAGAGTGTTGCATTTAGGTGTGACGGAAAGTATGGACATTTTTTTAAATGGAACGTCCTGTATATTTTATTATTTTATGAATACTACTAAATTTGTTTATTCAACCTTTCATGTTGCTAAGTCACAGTGTTCATAGTTTCAGAGATATTCCATTGTTTTTCCAAAATATGCCCGTTGCAGAATCTTTTTAAAAACTATGTAAAAAGGACACTTTTGCCGATTTTGCCTTTAAACTATGTGAGACAATAGTCAAAGCCAGTAGGTAGATGGCAGTATCCAAAGATATCAGATACACTATACAGGGTGTTCATTGAACTTAGTAAATTTTAATGTTTTTCAAATCGCTTTTTCTCGAGTTTTTTTTAAATGGAACACCCTGTATAATATGTGTTGGTTGTAATAACGATATAATAAAATAAATAATAAAAATAATAAATAAATAAACGAGATAATAATATTTTGCTCCAATTTACATCTAGTATGTCATACACCAAATGTTACTACTTTTTCTGATATTTGCAATTTAACGAAAATGTAATGCTATTGTAAATTTTAATATTGCTGTGCATAAGATATTTGGTAGTTTAATGTAAAGTCAAGTGACCAAGTGACCATAGAAGAGATAATTTGGAAACGATTTAACCAGCTTAATCCTTATGCAAAGTATTACCGTTATCAACATACTAACAATTTTATATGAACATTTGTAAGTATGTTTTGCCGTCTATCGTATGGCAACCGAACACGCAATTTAAAAATGTCAAATTACTACTAAAGTAAACCCTGTACTTTTAGGTTAACCGTGAAAATTTGTTGACTTCTGAGTGTTGAAAATCAGACTTTCTTTGATGTGATTTATGTGCTCACACACAACAACCAAATATCCAACAAAACTAAACTGATAGGCATCGTTAGACTCAGATTTTCATTAAAAGCGAAAAAAATCTATAAAAAACACTTCCAAATAACCCACTTTCCATTCATATTATCAATATTACTCATACTATCATTCATATTATCCCAATTTTGAATTGTCTCTCCAGAAAAATAACTCATTTTAAATCAATTAATATTAGTAAGTAGATATTGTTGGTTGTTTTTTGTACTGAATACAAATCCGTTCTCAAACGTAGCTCATCAAGACATGTTTTAGCGTTTCTGTTTGTTTTTGTGTATGAACGCACATACTATTACAATGAAACGTCTCCGCACAATTTTCACACAAGTGAACAATTTTTCACAATAGTCCCCCTAAAATTATACTGTTTCTGGTTTACTTCGGAGCCCAACTGAAGTTACTAGGTCTTCAGGTTCGCTCGCTGTACGTTTGTAAAAATTGCAAAACATACTTATAAAATTGTGTAATACCTTGATAACCGTAATACTGTTTATATGAATAAATCTGGTTAAATAGGTTCTAAATCGTTTCTTCTATAACCCTTTAAATATTTTACATCATGCTACCCAGCACATTGTATACCAAGCAATATTAAGATACTAAATAGCATACTACTCTTTAAATTCCAAATATCACAAAAACTAGTAAAAATAGATATACTATATAGTAAATATAAATTACAGAGAACTTAAGGGACATTTCAAATAGCAAATAATATACAGGTTGTTCCATTTAAAAATCTCAAGAAAAAGTCATTTAAAAATGGTTAAAAACTAGTGCATGCTACGATCACCCTGTATACCGCATCTAACTTTTCATGATATCAGCATCTAGCTATGCAATTGCCAATTTTTTGACAAACAATTGAATATCTCAGAAACTGTTTACTTTACACAGGTACAACGTATACAGTTGGAAGGACAACTTTCTTAGTATTCATAATATGGTATGATATACAGAACGTTCCATTTGAAAAAATGTTCTGACTTTCCGTCACGCCTAAATGCAACATCCTGTATACATGAAAATAATTGTGCGTTATAGAAACTAATGAGTCAAACAACTCTTGTATAAAACATTTTTTTCTTTGTCAAACGATTTGATGACTATCGACCGCCGGGATACTAATAACTCACCCTGTATATGTACAGAAATGCTTGTCTATATCACAAGGTGTCATAATTCAGCTGACACGTTGGATTGCTGGCTTTGCAGTTATAATGACCCTTGTACAAAACATCCTGCCTTATAAGCTAATTCCGCAATCGAGGTGCTATGGACTCCTAACACGTATTCTATGACTTACAAATAACACTGGCCAACAAAAAAAAATTGCCGGACAAATGACAACTGATTCGGATAGAGTTTTTTCTCAGGAATCCGAATCTGAACGCGGAAATACTGAATTGGCTCTAGTTTTTTCGAAAAACAGTGTTAAATGTGCAAAAAATACGCTTTTTTGCTACTTTTGCAGACATGCCAAACAATAACGTAATGTAGTAGAAGTTTGTAATTAGGATCAAATAATACTTTGAACCTTCTGCTTTAAGAATATATAGCGCGAAATGGGATGGCATAAACTTTGAACATTTTACACCACTTTTTTTATGAGGAGCACGCCAATTGCAGCACCGCACGGAGCACACTGATTGTTCCTTTATTTATACATTGCACTGGTCAAATAAAAAGTTGCCGCAAAAATGAAAACTGATTTCGATAGGATTTTACCTGTGGAATCCGAATCTGATAAGAGAAATAGTGAGTTGGCTCCAGTTTTAGCGCAAGACAGCGTTAAATTTGCAAAGAACGTGTTTTTTACTTCTTGAAATTCCTAAACACATGCAAAACAATAACTCGACGTTATAGAAGTTTCTGTGTTGGTCAAATAAAACTTTGAAGCTACTGCTTTTTGATAATGTAAACTGGTGTAAAACTGGTCAAGTGGTGTAAACTGCAGTTTTGGCTCGCATTTTAATAGGAGCGCGTGTCAATTGAAACGTTGCACACTTTTCCTAACGGCAGAGGCGGACACTGCTGTCTTCGTTTAGTATTCGTATTAGATTTAAATATAGGGTGATTTTATGTTGTTGATTCCGAATTTGATAACAGTTTTAGAACATTTGCTTTAATTTTAGACAGAAAGCATGAAAAGAGAATAGAACTTTTTTTACAAATTTATTTCTATTTACAAATACCTAATTCAAACACACTATTATGATATTTACTTAAGATTTAGAAAAACTCCGCTTGTAAGATCTTCTTCTGTGTTCTTTAGAACAGTCACGTTGGAGGTTCCAACAATAGTCCGCCATCATGTGCACATCCCATCTGCCTTGATATCTTTCCTCCATGACCTTTATATCCTGATGAAACCGTTCCCCTTGTTCCTCACTAAAATCGCCAAGGTTTTCTGGAAATCTGTCTAGGTGGCTATGAAGATAATGTATTTTAATGCTCATATGAACACCTAGTTTATCAAAATTATGGAGCATGGTTTCTACTATGTCTTTGTAATTTTCTGCTTTGTTGTTGCCTAAGAAATTCTTTACAACTGAGACAAAACTGCACCATGCAGAAGCTTCAATATCAGTCATAGATTTTTTGAAGCCTAAATCCTTGATTAGTTTCCGAATCTGCGGACCATTAAAAATTCCTGCCGTTAATTTCTCCATGCTCAGTCGAGGAAATGATCTGCAAATATACTTAAAACATTCACCATTTTTGTTTAAGGCTTTCACAAATTGTTTCATTAACCCCAACTTTATGTGGAGTGGTGGAAGAATAATTTTTTCCCTAGCAATCAATGACTCCTACACAACGTTTGCTACACCGACGGTCATGCTCTCTCTTAATGGCCAATCCTTTTTTGTCCAATGATCCTTTGCTCTACTATCCCACAGACAAATAAAGCAAGGATACTTGGTGTATCCACTTTGTTGTCCAAGCAAGAAGTTCACCATCTTTAAGTCAACGCAAACAGGCCACTGGTGCTCTTGATAACGGATCTTCTCCAAAACAATTTTTATATTTTCATATTCTTCCTTTAGCTTTGTTGAGTGTCCTATTGGAATGGATGCATACCGATTTCCATTGTGCAATAAAACACATTTTAAGCTTCTTGTAGAGCTGTCAATAAAGAGCCGCCAGTCTTCTGGTCGATATTCCAGCACACCCATGTTTAACAGAAGTCCTGCGACATCATGACAATAAACAAACTCTTCATTTTCACTAAAATATGGTAGAATTGCCAGCTCCCTTGTTCTGAAAGCTGTTATTTTAACTTCTCGGTGTAGACATTTCTTTACTTTTAATCTGGATGCTAAAATTTCACCGTCTTCTTTTGACAGCCTTAGATCTCGCACCAAATCATTTAACTTATTCTGAGAAAAATTTTCTGGAGTCTCATCTTCGCTTTCGCTGCCCGAATAAATCGTACTCTCTGCGTTAGGGAATACTTCGTCATCTGACCATGGATACTCTCGCTGTGACATAACAATTGGTACTTGTGGTATTGGCATGTCTTCTCTGTGGGGCATGGGACGCTTAGCTGACTCCAAAATAGGATATTCCCAAGTACGTTTCTTGCTTCCATTAAAGCCTTTCACATCCACAGCGCAAAAATAACAATCATCATGGTGATTTCTCGGTTCTGACCACATCATAGGAAAGCCAATGTTTATATGTCGCCTGTTTCCCTTAGTCCATTGTCGCAGCGACTCCACACACACTTTGCAAACCTTGTGGGGAACCCAGTACTTATCCTGTTTGCTAATTGCAATACCAAAATAAGCAAGATATGCTTCTTGCACAAATTCAGTAATGTTTTTTCTATACTTTTTCAAAGTATATACCCCACAAATAAAGCAGAATACATCTGGATTGTTAACGCAGGCTTCTCTTGACGAATTCATATTTATGCGAAACTTTAAGGCAACAGAACTTGAACTACACAAAAGTGAAGAATCACGTTTTTCTTCCCCAAACCAAGCGGATTGGAAAGCATATGCTAGGAGTTCCAGGAGCGTAAGTTATATATGGCCAACATATACAAACAAGTAGCTAAATAACTAGTTAATAAGTAGTTATTAAGTATGTATAAATGGGCAACCAAAGGCTGCTTATTTTTTGTTAAGTAAAAGGTTGTTTTCGGTAAAAATGTTAAAACTTGCTTAATCCGTTCTTAATTAGCTACTAACAGAAAATTCACATTAATTTTCAATTACTAGTGGGATAGGTGAATAAAACCTAGACAATAGTAGTAACTATATTTGTCCAGGTAATATATTATCCTGTTATCTTTATAAATCAGTTATTAAGTATTTGTTGGCAAAATATACTATAAAAAGATTTACCTACTATATATTACACTGACCCTATAAATCGTTAGGGGTATTTTATTCTGAAACTTGTAAACCAAGGGATATTAATTAATTTACCTTATTGTTGTAGCGTTTTGCATTTTTCACACTACCTCTCAAAAAAAAAAAAAACTTTAGCCAATTCATTATTTCTGGTTTCAGATTCGGATTCCATGGGAAAAATCCTATCGAAATTAGTTGTCATTTTTCCGACAACTTTTTATTTGGCCACAGCAATTTATAAATAAAGAAACAAGCAGTGCGCTCCGTACGATACGGTGCCGTAATTGGCGCGCGCTGCTATAAAAAGGTGGTGTGAAAAGTTCAAAGTTTATGTCATCCGATTTCTCGCTATATGCTCTTAAAGGAAAAGGTTCAAAGTTTAATTTGATCCTACTTACAAACTTCTACTACATTACGTTATTGTTTGGCATGTCTGCAAAAGTAGCGAAAAAGCGTCTTTTTTGCACCTTTAACACTGTTTTTTGAAAAAACTGGAGCCAATTCAGTATTTCTGTGTTCAGATTCGGATTCCTGAGAAAAAACTCTATCCGAATCAGTTGTCATTTGTCCGGCAATTGGAAGTCGGTCAAATTTTGTTGGCCAGTGTAATTATTCATGAATATCTTAATTCAATATACAGTCCATTACATATCCCTTGGGGAAGACAGAAAAAAAAATTATGGTCCATACATTTTTTTCTTTTTTTGTATCTTTTTCCTATCATCTATACAATTTTATCCTGTTCTTGTGCACTTCTACCAATTTGCGATCTATTCTAATAACAATATTTGGACTCTTAATATCTACAACATTATAAGGTCCAATCAAAATTGGATCTATTTTCCTTCCGCTTTCATTCTTTAATAAAACTTTATCTCCTATTTTATAACTTTTGAAGCTACATTTTTTGTCATATTCCGATTTTCTTTGCAATTTTGATTCCAGCAAATTATTTCTCGCGTCATTCCATGCTGTTTGTAATCTAAACTTTAATTCTTTTGGATAATCGTCAAAATTATATACTGGATCTAGCGCATTTGCTAAATTTGACGGTAGTCGACATTCTTTACCGTAAACTAACTCATGTGGTGTATATCGAGTTTAGGTGTGCACAGTGTTATTGTACGAAAAACACCAATACGGAACCCACGAACTCCAAGAATTTGGAAATTTAAACGTATGCATTCTTAAATATGCCCCTAAAAAAATGTGAATTTTCTAAAGCTCCAAGAGTTTGATGATGATATGCAGTTGATTTTAATGTTTTGATTTTTAACAACTTACAAGTTTCCTGAAATACTGAAGCTAAAATAAAAATTCAGTCCTTGGAAAAAAAAATTCAGTTTGTTCATTATCTTCACCAATTGGGCCCACTAAATCAAGAAAAATCCTCTGCAATGCTGACGATGCTGTAGTTGTGATTGTCATTGGTTCATTGCGCGCTTTTGAATGTTGTTTGAATTTTTGAATTTTTTTATAAAGTTCTCAATGTCTTTATACAATCCTGACCAAAAGTAACACTTTTTACGTTTCATACCCGTATGTCCTCCTGTTAGTAATATATGAAAATCGTTTAATATTAATTGTTCAATGTCTTTTTCTGTTATGCATTGGGTAGCTCTAATGATTGTCATTTTTATACCGGTTTCTTAATCTTATTTTTTAATTTCTTTACATCATTTAAAAGTACTGCGCAGTTAATTTTTATTATTGTTAATTCTGGAATATTAAACTTTTTACAAACTGTATTCAGGTCTCTCAACGACGTGTCTAAAACTAACGTTGATCGAGTTGCCTGTTTTATGTAAACTATTCCATTCATTTCATCATATATTACATTATTCAACATAACGTTTTACATGAATATGTTTATTATTTATATGTTTTTCTGGTATAACCTTCAATTCGACTGAGTCTACGGGTGGTTTCAATAACTCCACGACCCCAGGGTGATCAAGCCTGTTTTCATTGGAAATATTATTAAAAGAATCCACAGAATCTTCGATTTTTCTTTGTTGTGCTCGAGTTATCGCGCATATTTTTGCTGTTGAATTATCTCATAATTCTTTCAAATCATTACTGTCTATGATTATTAGTGATAATGCATCTGCAGTGACATTATCTTTACCGTTCACATAATTAATTGTGAAGTCATATTCTTCCAAGATTAATCGAAACTTTGTTAACCTGCTTGATGGATCTGTCATACCGAATAAATACAACAATGGTCTATGATCACTAAGGATCAAAAATTTTCTGCCAAATAGATAAGGCCTAAATTTGTTCACTGAGTAGCTAATACTTAATAATTCCTTCTCGATAGTTGCATAATTTCGTTCAGCTTTATTTAAAGTACGACTTGCATATGCTACAAGTTTATCATTACCATTTGAAAGTCCTGGCCCTAAGGTAAATCCAGGCGCATCTGTTCTTAAAATAAACTGATTATCAGCCAAAAAATCTGGATATTGTAAAATTGGAGGTTGTATTAAAGCTTGTTTAAGAGTAACAAAGGATCGCTCGCACTGAGAATCCCAAACAAACTTCACTCCTTTCTTTGACAAATGATGTAATAATGGCGCCGCAAAATTTTTTATAAATTTTCGATAATAATTTGCAAAAGCAACAAACTTTTTTTGCCTCATTTCCATTAGTTGGCACTGGATATTCTTCCATAACTTTATTTTTTTCCGGATCCGGACGAATTCCTTCCTCTGAGATGACATAACCGAGATATAAAATTTGTTTCTTCAATAATTCGTATTTATTTGGCTTCAATTTTAAATTTACTTTCCTTCATCTGTTTATTACTTTAATTAAATTCTTGTTATGATTATCTAAACTATCTCCAAAAACTATTAAATTATCTAAGTAAATAAAACAACTTTCATAATTTAGTCCCGAAGTAGCTATGGTCATTGCTCTTGAAAAAGCACTCGGACTTATTTTTAGTCCCATAGGTAACCGAGTTAGTTGATAGTGTCTCCGATCAGTAGTGAATGCCGTACATGGTCGCGAATCTAAATCTAACCTAAGCTGGTAAAAACCTTGAGATAAATCCAAATGGGAGAAATATACTGCTCCTGACAAAGAACCTAATATTTCATCAATACACGGTAACGGAAATTTATCATCTTTTAGTTGCCTATTCAATAGCCTATAAGTAGGTATGGCGCCAGTTGGGATGACCTTGAAACAATCTCCAGCCAAAGGCCACGCGGCTAACTTCAGTGTTGCCAACTTCAGAGGTTGCCAACTTCAGAGTGGTCCCCTTAGCTCTACCGCCTAGGGCTCCGCCCCCAGGGCCCCCTAGTCAGAGCTTCCCAATTTTGAGGTTAGAACGCCCTTAGATGCACCTTGGAAAAAAAAAAAAGTGTCAGGATTATGACGCCATCTTTCAAATATTCCGCGCATGCGCAAACCGACAAAATTAAAATTTTTGAATTTTCGCGGGCGCGCGGCATGACGTCAACCGCGCAAACCAATAAAATTAAAATTTTTGAATTTTCTCCAGCCAAAGGTCACGCGGCTAACTTCAGAGTGTTGCCAACTTCAGAGGAGTGTTGCCAACTTCAGAGTAAACAATTGTGAGGTTAGAATTCCCCTCGATGCACCTTCGGAATAAAAAGCTGTCAGGATGAAAATGATGAGCGTACTAGTCTGCTGATAACGGGATTGACCGCAACGAGTGCTCCGATTTTTCCTACGTCGGGCGCTGCTATCTATTTGTGATCTGGTTGTCTCAACTTTGGGGCCCCTAACTCAAGATAAAAATTTAGGACAATACAGCGTTTTGTATGGCTTCTAGCGGAAAAAATAATGACATATTTTTAAGTATAATTTACAACTATTATAAACATCTGGATCTAGCCTCCTGACCACAGAAATTTCGGTTCTAACGTAAATTTGTTCTAGAATGTTCTAATATGACGTAATCACCCTTACGACAAAATGCACACAAGCTTGTCCATATCTCAAAAGATAAGACTAACCACAAAAGTTAAAAACACTGTTCGCTAGTTTACATGTAATATTATGACCAAATGTTTCATGCAGCACCGAATTACAATTTAACATTGTTTCTTATGCAAATCGATCACAAAATTGATTGATTTTACGAGCATCTTGTTTGCAATTAATAAGCTGCATTTCTATTGGCTGATTATAATATTGTCTGTGGTATATAAACCCCGACAAGAATATTTCGTTTCAATTGTTCTTTGAACGTTTTCGCAAATTAAATTGTAATAAATTCAATACCGGTGGCGCTATCTATTGGTGAAGTGCTTCCCCTCTGGCGCCATCTACCGACCAATTACCGAACTACATACCGGCACGGGATAGATCCCTGTTTCCAACCTTCAAACTAAACGAATTTTTAGGTTAAAATTATACTTCTTACGGAATTTTAGAGTAATACAAGTAGATTATGTTAAAATAACTCTTGAAATTTACTCGCGGTATAAATTTTAAAGTTTTAAATCAAGTTTTCGCGCTAAATTTATTCGGACTAATTTTAAAATTCTACAGAGCATGCGCGAACCGACCAAATTAAAATTTTCGCGCCATTAAGGATAAATTTCAAAGTTTAAACCGTCTTTATTGATATTACTCACAGAAATAATTGTGTTTAAAGAAGAACATGCGATAAAAATTCTAACAATGTCAATTTCAATGTAGGTGACTTCAGTAGGAGCTTCACGCAAAATCGGCTTTAATTACCATACTTAGTGGCCTAAAGGAGCCTATCGGTCAAAAATTGCGCATTCAAAATCCGACTAGCATTGGGGACTTAAGGAATTTATTGGTACTAAATGAAAACCAATTGTTCATTACGAAACAAAACTATTATTCTCCTCCGTTAGCGATTAAACAAACAATTGCAAATCAAAATGTTGGTCCTAGCACGTCCAGTAACGTTAAAACCGAAAAGTTTGGTCAAAAGTCGCCTTTAAAAATGTTTATTAAAAAATGCAATCATTCTAGTAAATTAGGCCATGTGGCAAGCGAGTGTCTTACAAGACGCCGTCAAGAAACGCTTCGTAGTTCTGCGAAGGCTCAAGTTATCACCGAGTCAGCAAATACCAATATCGCGGACCCCGTGTGCGATATACAGGCTGACGAATAAGTTGAAATAATTGAAATTACCGACGATTCTTTTTTAGAGACGTATATAGAAACCCCCTCGCCACCGGATATAGCGGAAGAATTGGAAGAATTAATAATATAAACATTACCGAACGAAAACTTTTGTATCTTTCAATTAAAAATGTTAACTTAAAGTTTCTAATCGACACAGGTGCAACAAAATCCATTATTAAACCAAATAAATTGAAAAATGTAAAAACCTTTAAGGAAAATTTCAATATATCTGGAGTTAGTGGATCGACTATGAATGTTAAAGAAAGCGTTACAATAAAAATCTTAGGAAACTCGCACAAATTTTATATTCTTGACGTCGACTCAATATTCGACGGTATTCTGGGAATTGGATTTCTTACTGAAAATAAATGCATTCTAGACTTTTCTAAAATGATGCTAACAACCCCCGACCGTTCAATACAATTAAGTTGCCTGGATGGTACAATTGATAATAAAAATATGAATTCGGAAATCGTAAGTAAACCTAAACCTCAGTTAATTCCAGCGAAGTGTCAAACCATAATTCAACTTTGCTGCAATAACTTTAAACACAAAAATAATTTAATCTGTCCCGCTAAAATTATTAACCAAAATTTACGCATTCCCAGCGCTGTAGTAAATGTCAAAGTAAATAATAAATTTTATACCACCGTATTAAACACGTCTGAAATCTCTTATAAGGTGGGAAGAATAACCACAGCTTTGGAAGAATTTCCCGATGCGGATTGTAATAACAAAATCAATTGCTTCTCATATAAACCGGATCCGTGTAGACCGGGAAAAGTATTAGAAAAATTACAAAGACATCATCTGAATTCGGAAGAACGAACACAGATAGAACTAATATGTCGTCAATTTGGTGATATATTTTTGGTCGAAGGAGAACAACTTACCTTTACAAACGCAGTCAAACATCGGATCCTAACAGGCGATTCCCCGCCAACATATACAAAGAACTACAGAATGCCTCACATTCATAAAGAAGTAGTCGATAGTCACATTAAAGATCTCCTAAAAAATAAGATTAAGTTTAACCATTGTCACTAGCGTATCAACAATAAAAGTCTGGGCGAATCTAATAGTTTTATTCTACTACTTTAGTTTCTATAATAAAAAGGGGGGGTTGCATATACGAACGAAAAAGAAAAATTGTCAAAACGGAGCTTATTATACTTAATAATACCATATGTGTATTAGTATGATTTACATATTATTTAAAGTATGACTCATATTACAATTAATTCTTTAATGCAATTTGTTGGTGATTTAGTGAAACTCCGATAGATGGCGACATGAATATTAAAATACTACGTCGTTTTCTACTGAATGTTATTTTTAACCTCCAATTATCATTGTAGCGCCCTCAATTATCATTTTAGCGCCTCCATTTATCCTCTTAGCGCCTCC